>JAUJYV010001238.1:0-20021 GCA_033995625.1 Ophyiulus pilosus
ACAATAGAAATGTCCTGATGTCATTGACATCAAAATGAGATTAAGTCAGACAACTAAGATCATCAGAAAGATGTCATCAAGACATGGACAATCAAGATGCCATTGCCACCAAGATCAGCAGACAAGACGTCAGATACATCCACATGTCAACTTGGACAATAGAAATGTCCTGATGTCATTGACATCAAAATGAGATTAAGTCAGACAACTAAGATCATCAGAAAGATGTCATGAAGACATCGACAATCAAGATGCCATTGCCAGCAAAGATCCTCAGAGAAGATGTCAAGAGACATTGGACACGCTGTATAGTGCAAAATTGTTGGAAACAGCCTATTGGATGTTAACTACTGGCTTTCTTGTCAGATGATTGCCATTAAATTTTCCGTTCCATTAAGACAACAATTAAAAGTGTTGCGTTTGTTTACAAACACGTAAGATGAGGAGAGTAAACTCAGCGACAGCAACAAAAAAAAAGGGGCCGCGACAAAATAAGCCTTTGTTTGTTTTCTGTTATGATATCGTTCGTTTACACACCCGATGATCGGTCTGTTGTGTATCGAAATAATCCAGTTTGGATGTTTGACCAAATATACGTTATTAGTTTAATGACACACACACACACCACACACACCTCTATCATTTATCTTTCATCCGTGACAAGCCCCTCTCTCTCTCTCTCTCCCTTTATCCCCTCTCGATGACCCTTCTTTCGTATACGCAATATATACTGTTGATTGTAGTGTCATTTAGCCATCATGCATACGCAATATCGATGTATAATTAACAGGTAGCTGCCCGATGTACATACTCAATTAAGACTAATGAAGCCCATTAGGATAATTAGCCGCAGGCGTACAATACAATGGGGCGTGGGCTTACGAACTTAACACCGGGCCATATCTACTTTATTGCTGATATGGGAACTTCCCATTTTAACCCCGAAAAATGGGCATTTTTGCCATTACTCACATATTGCACGATGATCTAGATCGGCCGTGCCTTCGTTGACAATATTTTGCGTAAACTTGAGTACAGTCGAACCCGCTTAATTGCTTAATTGCGACCCTACAAGCCGAAAATGTGCAATTAACCGGTTTATGCAATTATCCAGGCTCACAGTTCGATACAAAACTTGCACGTGGGGCTCGAAAAAGACGTGTACTTATCCGGTTTGAGCAATTAACCGGTGTGCAATTAAGCGGGATCGACTGTACGTATGTATACCCAATACTGGGTATCCGGGGCAATTAATACAGGGTGAATTTTTCTATAATTTGAGTACTCAACACTTGGTATTCCGGGTAAGACAGGATGGATTTTGGTATAAATTGAGTACTTAATACAAGTATGAATCGTGCTATAATAAGAGTACTCAGTACTGGGTATTTCTTCATTGTAAATTTTGGTATAATTTATGTACTTAACACAGGCTATCCAGGGCAATACAGAGTGAATTTTGCTATAATTTGAGTACCCAAAACAGTGTGAAGTTTGCTATAATTTGAGTACTTAGCACAGGGTAATCCGGATAATACAGTGTGAATTTTGCTATAATACGAGTACTCAAAACAGGGTAATGCAGGTAGAATTTTGCTATAATTTGAGTACTCAACAAAGTGTGGAAGTTTGCTATAATTTGAGTACCCAAAACAGTGTGAAGTATACTATAATTTGAGTACTTAGCACACGAGGATATTCAGGATAACACTGAATTTTGCTATGATACGAGTACTCAAAACATGGTAATGCAGACTGAATTTTACTATAATCTGAGTACCCAACAAAGTGTGAATTTTGCTATAATTTGAGTACTTGGCACAGGGTATCCAGGATAATAGTGTGAATTTTGCTATAATACAAGTACACAAAACAAGGTGATGCAGGTTGAATTTTGCTATAATTTGAGTACTCAACAAAGTGTGGAAGTTTGCTATAATTTGAGTACCCAGTGTGAAGTATGCTATAATTTGAGTACTTAGCACAGGGCATCCAGGATAACACAGTGTGAATTTTGCTATAATACGAGTACTCAAAACAGGGTAATACAGGCTGAATTTTGAATTAATTTGAGTACCCAAAACCAAAGTTTATAAAGTCGATCCTGCACGGTTTCTTCGTGCTTCTTTCGGGACCATGTTCACTACAATTAGGCCCCAAACAGTAGAGTACGTCGAAAGCAGTGACAATTATCGTTTTATAGTCGCAGATCGACTGTCGTCTAAACAGGAGGTGTTTTACGAAAAAGCATCTTAATTTCCTCATTAAAGCCCTCGGACGACTTACATTCCGTCACAAAAGATAACGGTTCCATAAAAATGGGGTTCAATAGCACAAATCCAAACACAAAACATCGCCTCGCCAAACAAATAATGACAAAGTGTTGGAATGAGACAATCGGCATGTCATTGGAGACACAATTTCACATCCTTATCTGCGCCTAAAATGACATTTTTGAATGGATAAGGACCTCTAAGATTGCGACTGAAGGTTGAAAAGGGGCAAGTGGTTTCAAACGTATCCACACACACACGCAGCAGTCCGAAAGGAGAGGGGTGGGGAAAACAATGGGCCCTACATATCGGAAATCCACTGATAAAGCAATGTGCCTCGTGCTGGATGTTACAAATTGTAAATAATATATCCATTAATGCCCTGAAGAGGAAATGAGGAAAAGTTGAGATAATATTTTCAATATTACGCTGTTATTATTAGACGAAACGAAGAAATATTGACATTCCAGATCAAGGGCCTAAAGTAAAATCTCAGTATGTATATTGGTACATACGCAATATTGTAGAATATCCATCGTGTTAACAATATAAATATTTATAATAATGCTCACTGTATTGACATCCGAATAACCCAACTTTAACATCATACATGGGATGTGTTAGTTAGTCCATGTCATACATTTTCAAGGATTCATCACCCAACAAAGGAAATTCAAGCATATTTCAAGGATTTTAAGGATTCCATGACTGCTTCCATACATTTTCAAGGATTCCAAGACTCCTTCCATACATTTTCATGGATCATCGCCCGACAAAGGAAATTCAAGCATATTTCAAGGATTCCAAGGATCCCTCGCACCGCAAAGGAAATTCAAGCATATTCCAAGTACTTCAAGAATTCCAAGGCTCCAATCACACATCTCCAAGGATCCCTCGCCCGACAAAGGAAATCAAAATAATATTTCAAGGATTTCAAGGATTCCTAGCACGACAAAGGAAATTCAAGCATATTTCAAGGATACTAAGGCACCTTCCATACATTTCCAAGAATCACTCGCTCGACAAAAGAAATTCAAGCACATTTCAAAGATTCCAAAGATCCAAAGATCTCTCGAACGACAAAGGAAATTCAAGCATATTTCAAGTACTTCATGCCAAGGCTCCTTTCATACATCTCCAAAGATCCCTCGCACGACAAAGGAAATCCAGTCACATTTCAAGGATTTCAAGGATTCCTAGCACGACAAAGGAAATCAAAGCTTATTTATAGGATTTCAAGGATCCGTTAACGACAAAGGAACTTCAAGCATATTTCAAGGAATCCAAGTATCCCCCGCACTGTCAAGGAAATTCAAGCATATTCCAAGTACTTCAAGAATTCCAAGGCTCCTTTCATACATCTCCAAAGATTCCTCGCCCAACAAAGGAAATCAAAACCTATTTCAAGGATTCCAAGGATCCCTCGCATCGCAAAGGAAATTCAAGCATATTCCAAGAATTCCAAGGCTCCTTTCATACATCTCCAAAGATCCCTCGCACGACAAAGGAAATTCAAGAATATTTCCGACTTTCAAGGTTGATAGACACCCTAAAGTGTCTCACTTTACCCCAGGAGGAGCGAGACATTCAACAAAAATGATCAGACGTTATAATTTGACAGTCACTAGCTCTATAAAATTCGCCATTATATCCTTACGATTATTTGAGATCAACAGAATGCCAAAAATGGCACCCACAAAAACTGATTTAGTAAAAAGAAGTGTCTCAATGCTCCCCAGAAATTCATCAATTTCAGCTTGACAATTTCTTGAAAATCCATATCAACAAGTTAGTTCTTTCTTAATTAACTAAATTCATCACCACTCGTCAATTTACGAACATGACGACGTCCAACTTAATAAATACGTTAATTGAAATACATTTTTTACCCCAAGTGTTAAAGCCGCCATAACAAATATATCTAAAAATGAAAATTAAGTTTTAGTAATACGGAGAAATGAAGCAGTAAGCAGTAAAGCAGTACATGACGCATGAAATGTTGCTTAATTTCAATAGGATATCCGCAGTCATTAACAGAAGACACAAAACGAAATAAAAATATAAAAAAAGCAGCAGCAGCAGCCACGAAAATGAAACTTAGAGCCGACCTGATCATCCAAAATGTGCTAAACAACTAACGAAACAAACAAAACAAAAAAAAATTGGCCATTCGGCAATTCGGCAATATTGTTGTCTATTATGATTGCACTCAAGTTAATTTAACAACAACATCGCCGACGAAAACTTTAGCGAATAAAACTTATATTGGACGATTACGAGGACGCCGCACACGCAATTTTAGATATGGGAACATCCAATAAACAACTATTTGCAGTTCAAGTATTTCTAAATGAAGATATTCGTAAGAAGAAGACGAAAAAGATAGGGTAAATAACTGCTGGAAAAATCATCTAAAAAAAGGTATGTATATGTACTTTGGCATAATGACGCAGAGGATACAAAATGCATCATGCATACGGTATATATATATATATATATATATATATATATATATATATATATATGGCTAGATAGTGCGCAATCTACTAATGGTTTCTTTCTCTACACAAACTCATCCTTATATAAAATGCATGGCTTTGTTTACTGTTGCAAAGGGCACACACAAAAAAAAAAGTACGAGGCTGAATATAGACAAACGATTTCGAGTAAAAGTATAAAGGAAACACACACACACACACACGCACACAAAAAAAACATTAACTATGTCAACATGTATATATATATACACGGGGAAAAATACAGATTTCTAACGTGAAAAAACAAAAACATGCCTGATTAAAACGGATCAAAATGAATATGGATATATATATATATATATATAGTGGAGGGGGAAAATATGCTTATTATGTTTTACACGGAGGTCAGCTGTCACATAAACAAGTGAAAAACGTGTGAAGAATTTCAATTATTAGGTAAACGAACGAAAACGTGTGAAAAAATTATGAAAAACGTGTAAAGAATGTGTGAAAAATGTCAGTTATTACAAAAACGAGTGTAAAACGTTTAAAAAAATATGAAAAACGTGTGAAAAAGTGTGAATAATAGACAGTTTGAGCCAGCCAACGTCTTTATACTGACCTTAACTGTAACGACAGGAAGGGAGGTGCATTGCGTCGAACTACTCAATGATGAACTAACTGAACGTCATGTCATGAGTGCGCATGCGTCGTTCTTCCCTTCCTGCCATTACAGTTAAGGTCAGTATAAAGACGTTGGCAGGCGAAAACTGTCTTACGTCTCTTATTACACGAACGAGTTATAAACGTGTGAAAAATTGTATAAAAAACGAGTGAAAAACGTGTGAAGAATTCTAGTTATTACATGAACGAGCAACGTGTGAAAACATGTAAAACGTGTGAAAATGTGTGAATAGCAGACAGTTTGAGCCAGCCAACGTCTTTATACTGACCATAACAGTAATGACAGGAATGAAGGTGCATTACGTTGAACTATTCAATCATGAACTAACTGAACGTCATGAGTGCGCATGCGTTGTTCTTCCCTTCCAGCCATTATAGTTAAGGTCAGTATAAAGACGTTGGCTGGCGCAAACTGTCTAATGTCATTTATTACATTAATGAGTGAAAACGTCAGTTATTTCATTTAACTATTGAACAACTTACGAACAACGTGTTAAAATCGTGTGAAAAACAAGTGAAAGACGTGTGAAAAATGTATGAATAACCCACGTTTTACGGTACTGTATATAAAATTTTATATTTGAATGCTATGCATTCAACTTGTCCATGTTCTCACCAATATTACCAGAGTAACAGGTATATTCGTTTCTTAATATTAATATTAAAAGAGAGAGAGAGAGGTGTTACTTCACATTTCACAACACAAAAAAGTTGATTAAATTTCGTAGAGATTTATAAAAAAAATGATATATTTAATTATTAAAACGTAAAAACGTCGTCATTCCTGGTCTAATATTTGTGATCGTAATTTACTAAATACCAAACATGTTCTTCATTTACGCCAAATTTACATCCATAAAAATGTCAAGTTATAACAACAACACATCGCGTCTAATTAAAACATCCGACTTTTTGCACAAATTTTCCATTAAAACGGTCATTAGAAGCGCAAGATTAGTAAAGTAACACCATATCAGCACGCAGTATCATATTTTCCTGGATTATCCGCTGGATACAGATTAAGAAAAGCTAGATTTAGATATAAAAACCCCCGCAGTACGTCTCTGTTGTTCGTAACATACTATTAGGGTTAGTAGGATGCTACAAAAAAAAAAAAAGTCACTCGGTTGAGTCTACATCTCTAGTGAATTTTATCGATTATGGGACTACATTCTTCATATCCGAGTGGAAGGCAGGTATAATCCCACATCCAAAAAAGAAGCGACCTCATTGTTTCCATTCAGAAACAAAAAGCGCCAGTGTGACAAAATGTAATTCCCTCGGTCACGCCATCAATTTCAAGTGTCAAAGTCAAAAACTAGTGTCAAAATCATGCCATACATGAAATGCCAGATGACATATTCAACCAGATAGACTGAAGAAACATTTCCCCTCAAAGTCTCGACAAATTCTCCGTTTTCTAGTAAAAAACAGACTTGGACAAAGAATAAAATCGTGTGCCTCGACAATTGTGCTTCCTAATTAGTGTGCCGGAAGTTAAAAATGGTCGAAGTTCACTGATTTAACCCTACATTTGTTTTTTTTTCAATATACCCCCATCACTAGCAATCACTGCAAGCTTCGGTGTCAGCAGTGATTGCCAACCTACAAGGGGTTTTCTTGAGTTTTATGCCCCATATCAGAGATGGGCAACGTGTACTCATGAATAGAAGTACTGATTGTACTCTAGTTCAAGTAGAGTACGTGTAATCGGTAGTCGTGTGAAATGAGTAATAAACTTGGGCAAATGCGTACTCGAGAGCGGAAGTCTCGATTACGAGTACCCGAGGAATCATTGGGAGTATTGAGTAGTATCGTATTAAGATTTTTATAATCATTACTCATATCCGTGAGTACCGTGAGTATCCGTGAGTGCCCCATATCAGATATGGGCAAAGTATACTCATGAGTATAAGTACTGATTGTACTCTAGTACAAGTAGAGTACGTGTAATCGGTAGTCGTGTGAAATGAGTAATAAAACTTAGGCAAATGCGTACTCGAGAGCGGAAGTACCGATTACGAGTACCGGTGGAATCATTGGGAGTATTTAGTATCGTATTCAGATTTTGGTAATCAGTACTCATATCCGTGAGTACTGATCACCGAGTACGGCGGTTTTCTCGAATTTTATGCCCCATATCATCAGAGATGGGCAAAGTGTACTCATGAGTAGAAGTACTGATTGTACTCTAGTACAAGTACAGTACGTGTAATCGTTAGTCGTGTGAAATGAGTAATAAACTTGGGCAAATGCGTACTCAAGAGCGGAAGTACCGATTACGAGTACCCGAGGAATCATTGGGAGTATTGAGTAGTATCGTATTCAGATTTTGATAATCAGTACTCATATCCGTGAGTACCGTGAGTATCCGTGAGTGCCCCATATCAGATATGGGCAAAGTACACTCACGAGTAGAAGTACTGATTGTACTCTAGTACAAGTACAGAACGTGTAATCGTTAGTCGTGTGAAATGAGTAATAAACTTGGGCAAATGCGTACTCACTCGAGAGCAGAAGTACCGATTACGAGTATCCGAGGAATCATTGGGAGTATTGAGTAGTATCGTATTCAGATTTTGGTAATCAGTACTCATATCCGTGAGTACTGATCACCGAGTACGGCGGATTCCAAAAGTATCGTTCAGTGTACTCAATTTATAAATTGGCATACACTCGTATTAGCTTTTAGGATGACCCTCATTTCGAGGTACTCATGTTCTTGCCACAAATTACTTTGTCACCCATAGTGAGTGCATTTGCGAGTACGTTTTGAGTACATTTGCATTCAATCACTTTTGCACATTAGATATTCAAATTATCTCCTTTGTACTCAGTATACTTTTACTCGTTACTCAAATTCATTAAATGCACTCAATTACTGCCCAACACTGTACGCAAACATGCAAATTTAACCCTCAAAGAAATGAATATTCATTTCTTATAATAAAAGTAATAAACGTGTTTGCGATTAATTATACTAATGAGCTTTAATTACCAAACATCCGCAACCATTAAAAACTAAAGTCGTACAATATAAATATTTATGAAAGCTCGTTTCGTAGTAAGTTATTACAAAAAAAACAAAAAAAAAGCACGAGTCAGCTTCCAAATTAAGGTAAAAATGTGTAATAAGATAAAATTAGTGTTTTCTAAAAAGATTATTATTGGTTGGCCTAAAGCGAACTTCACTCTTGTTTTTTTTTATCCCCCACACGACCATAAAAAGTTTGGATCAACCCTCACAATTTAAAGTAGCCTAAAATTTACACATTTGTGTACATTTTTTCATTAATTTTTTTTTCAAAATTAAGAAGGACACACGTTTGTGGTCAACAATTATCAAAATGGTCAACAAACATTTAGATATTTTACATTAAATCCTCGAAAATACAAAAAATTATAGACACGAAAAACATTAAAACAACTCACCAAATCGCACACAGGGAACGTCATTATATAAATATTGTAAATCTCGACTTACCTAAAAAAGATAAAAAATACGTAATTAGTACAACGCATATTTTATTAATAACGATAAAAATAAAGTACGGGTGGAATTAAAGATGCAAGTTATAAATGTTCAATAAAAAGGTTTCCCGCAAATTTGAATTTAATGGAAATATTTTCAAGTAGGGGATTTCAATGGTCATCACATTAATTTTAAGGACCAATCCACCTATTATAATATCATGCATGTCATTACATAATAATTTACATCCAGTTTTCATTTTAAATACGTTCACAAATTAACAGCGCTAAATTCCACCGCCGATTTATCATTTTGATCAAACAATCGATCCAATTAATAAGGCCCTAAAAAAAAACCCAATAAGAAACAGTATCGTTGTTGACGATGCATTATTTGGTCGATACGTTTTCGGATTAGGTCGCAAAAATCTTCCACAAGTTGGGTAATTAGCTCGTAAATTAGTCTATCATATTTCATATAAATGCCAAACGTCAGCGGATTAAAACAGTTTGTGACATCCAATAAGAAGACATAAATGCGATCCGATGATGAAATATGAGTGTAATCCCATTGCCAAAGCGAGCCCATTTTAGGGCCGATAGACAGAAAATCCTCTAAGGCCACAACACCTGACAAGTTTGTCACTCAAAAGCACTGGATTATTGTCAGAAAACGTGAATTATACATAGGAAAGGCCAACGAGGTGTCTGTCCACTCTACAATTCACCATTGTATAAGTCTGTTTTGATAGCTATATAAACAAGTACACAACCAAAACAGGCCTAACATTCACAACCAGCTTTTATTACAAATGTCATGTCTGTTTTTGAAATATAATAATTAAAATATTTTCATAGTGTTTTCAGTATATGTGTAATTGAAAATACATGTTTTAAACACTTGTTCTCTACATAAATACTAATAATATATTAATGGCAAAATAGAGGGTCATAATATATATTTTTTTAGTTTTACATTCTCAGTTTTAAACTTTCATGACAATATAAAATAAGATTAAATTAATAAATGATATTACAAATAATATTACAGATGTAATTTAAAGATAATTTTAATATACATGAATTCATTTATTTTTCTGTAATTTTTACTAGTAAAAAACTTATTTTGAACGTTAAATAGTTTCAAAAACTAATAATTTACTTGTTTAGAAACTAACTTATCAAAATATTAAAATTAAATTTTCATAATTTTATAAAATCAATCTGCAAATATTATTACAGATGCAATTTCACGTAGTAATTTTGACTACCAAAAAAACTAATTTTACAAAATGTTAAATATTTCACAAAATTAATATTTTCATCTTATCATGATTTTATTAAGTAAAGTAAGTTATTAAAACTTTAAAACAACTCAAAGATGAAAATAAAAATAATGCTTTATATGTTTAGAAATTACTTTAAAATAATTTAAAATATCCTCATATTTCATAATTTATAGAATCATAATTTAAAGTTGATAGTAAATTTTATTGATTTATTTGACTTTAGTTTATGAAAACCCCGATTATTTTACTTTAATTTTATCCCAAAAAACCCAAATATTTTATATTTTTAATACAAATAAAACATTTTTACACTTTAACATTATTTACTCAACCCTCAATCCTAAATAAAGTTATGAAAACTTTAAAGCTATAAAATGTTAATTTTTAAAATTGAGAAAATTGCCCATACAAAATATATAGATAAATCTTAAAACTACTAAAAACATGAGATACATCATCATATAAAATCATACTAAACACATTCAAAACAATATTTTGAACTTCAAAATCCACTTTCCAAAAAAAGGGGGTTATTCAACAGAAATTTATTCCAAAATTGGATACCATTAAGATTTACACCAAAAACTAGCTAATCCAGTCCAGAAATATGAAAACTAAATTTGAACATCCTTTTGGCAAACATCAAATTTACATAGTTGCAACATGAGAAAATTAAGAAGGGGGGTAGGGGTGGAGGGGGGGATTAGAATCCTGAATCTCTAATTCCTAAGCCGGTGTCCTTAATTCCAATGTTTGTAAAAGTATTTTGTAAAACTAGTCAAAAAGAGTAATGTAACAACAACCGGTGACAAATCACTGGTGTGGGGTTTTGGGCATTCAAAAAGGCATTCAAAAAGTTGAGGTCCTAAAAAAAAGAAACCCTTGTACCCTGGTGGTCCAGTGGGAAATTAAACATTTCTCCAAATAATATATTAGCCAAATTGTTGTCTTATTCGAGGGGTAATTTATCCGATGATTCAACATGTCCGTCTTAAGACACAGAGGAGAGGGTTAAAGGAATATTAGAGTGAATTTACCCCACTCTCGATTACATCAACGAAAACGTAAATAAAAAAGGGGGGGACAAACGTTGAAGTTGGAAACATGTTCGCAACGTTTCTCAACTCCCAATTGCAATTGAAATACAGTTGAAATTTAATTTCACAAAGATCCCTCTACAGACTTAAGTATTCATTTGAATACGAGGATGTCTATTCAAGATTAACTTTTTTTTAAAAAACAACAGAAACATTCGTGAGGCGTGTTTTGAACTATGTTATGAATGAAAGTTTTTCACTCTGAACAAAGGACAAAATTCCCTGGAGAAGCAACATTTAGTCCCCTTCAACATATACAATACCATATCTCTACCAACATTTAAAGAGTTAACACTAAATCATACTTTCTCAGTAAGCTTATCGTGAAATTTCGTGGAATTTCATGGAATTTCAAATAACATTTTATCAAATGTTTATAATTAATAGAGATATGATCAAATAGATTATCTTTTCAAATTTGTATCAGTTAAATTACGGTATCATGTCCTGTCTGTCACTTTCGATAAAGTGCCCTATGAAAGTACCCTCAAACTAAGTACCATCCCTTTTCTATCAAAATAAGTATATAACCCCTCTTATCCGTCCAGATGTCAGTTAATCCGGCGTTGTTAATAAGTCAAATTACTATATTAACAAAATACACTTAGTATCAGGAGGAATTTAGTATTTACATGTATATATACCATCGATGTTATTCTAATAAAATATAATTCTTAAATTTATTTTTAAACATTTTGAAGGAATAATTTTGTCGAAAACGGTATTTTATTTGCGAAAACCACTTCAATTTTGAACTAAGTACGCCACAGTACTGATTTTAAAAATATAACACCAAAATATATTTCTAAACATGTTAAAATTTGAGAAAAAAAATTGTGCCAAAAGAGGAGGTATGATTTATTTTAAAATTGTTGGTAATTAGCATAATTATATGCCAATTGCCACATTCAGGGCCATTCCTCTCTGTCCAGTTTAGACTGATTGAACGGATAACATCCAAATTATCAACAAAAATGTTATATTAAATATCAGCTAAATCCATTTCAAGTTACGGTTTTTTTTAAAAATTTATAATACCAAAATATATTTCTAAACATTTCGAATTTGAAATAATAGTGCCAAAAAAGTTATAATTTAGTCAAAATTGACATGTTAAACATTTGCTTAAACAAACATAAATTCCATTTCTTAAATTTATATCTAAACATTTTTAAAGTTGGAAAATTGTGCCAAAAAGCATTTGTTAGAACAATTTCAAATTTGCAACATACAAGTAATGTTTCTACTACTTTTGGAGAAAAAAAACGTAATTATAACAAAATGTTTCACAAACATTTAACGTCAGTAAAATAGTGCTAAAAAGGACAACATTTCGTCAAAAATGGCAAGTTAAAAAATAAAACTATTTCAAATTTGCATCATTCACGTTCAAGTATCTATTTAAAAAAAATGTCATTATAACTAAATATTTCTAAACATTTTGAGTAAAAAAAGCTACTCATTTTACCATTTCCAACATACCACATTTACGAGCATAAACAGTAAAATTTTCGTTACATTTCGCTGTACACAAACGGGCAAAACGTCATCATGATCGAGCCTCGTTTTAGTAGGCAAATAAAATAGATGGAAAAAGAAGATCGTTGCATCCAAACTTAAAAGTGAGGGAATGCAAATTAAATTTGAGCTGACAACAAACAACTGGCCTTTTGGCATTTCCGAGCAACATTACCTTTCGTACATTTCACCAAATGTTAGAAAAATACACGTGTACGTACATGTACATGAAGAGCAAAAGGAGCAAAAGGAGCAAAAGCAGCACGTTGAATAATACAAAACTGACATTTCCACGAGAGGAGAGAGGCCCTTAATGCTCATGGGCACTAACTGCGTTAGTTAAGCTTCAACGTCGGCAATTTGCAAAACAAGAAACTTAGCTATTATGCTAAAAGGGGATATTTTTTAAGCATATATAACAGCTTTCGAGAAGCGGCGTTCAAAATAAAGCAAAAAGATTTTTTAAAAAAAAACAAAAATTGCCTCTTGCCATCAAACCCAATTAGGAAAAATAAACTTTTAGCGTAAAACGATAATAAAACAACAATTTCTTACACTCCGGATAACCATTTCGGGGCTTAATTGTAAATGAGAGGTAGGAATCAACCTCTTGACTAGGTCTTTTGGGAAAAAAACGGAGGGTTGAGACAGGGGGTAGAAAAGCGAAAATTACATTCATAAAAAAAAAAAACTAAAGGCTTTTCGTGCATCAAAACGGATAAAAATGGTATCATTTTTCCACTCGATACACTTATTAGATGCAAGTAGTACGAAGCTTAAATTAAATTTCCAATCCATCGCGGAAATAAGATCCACACACACAAACGCCTCGCTATTAAATTGGAAATTATGATAGCTTTTTGAAACGAGTCTCAGACGTCAAAAAGCACGAATTACAACGCATGAAAACACGATGTGCTTCCAATAAGTTTAATTACGCGTTTTTAAACTTCATTAAAAGCTCATTGAAACCGCTATCTTAAACACACCCCAGATCAACTTCTATATACGAAAAAAAACCAAAAAAACCCCCCGAGCCTTTCACGAAATTGAGAATAAGGCTATAAAACGTGTTATTATTAGTTTAAATTCGGCCCATTCGCGTACACAAAACTCCGCAGAACGTAAATCCTTAAAAGCTTTCACGTGATTAAAGTACGTCTTCCTACTTTACAAAATAATACTTTAGCTACTGAATACACGTACAACTAAAATAGCAAATCAGTTGGAAAGGATGTTTATCATACGCTATTATTCCGAATAAAACGGAAGGCTACTATTGGAGATCATAATTAGATTAACCGTCCTAACCATAGGGCCTCGGTCTTGGGATTGGACTTAAGCATGCAATTAACAAGTTCGATAAAGGGGGCTTGACTTGGGTCTAATGATAAGCAATTAACACGACAGTGTAGAAGCCTTACTTGAGTCAAGCATGCAATTTACATAGCCTAGTGTAAACCTCACTTAAGTCAAGCATTAACATGACAAAACGGGAGGCTACTATTGGAGATCATAAGTAGATTGACCGTCCTAACCATAGGGCGTCGGTCTTGGGATTGGACTTAAGCATGTAATTAACATGTTCGAGAAAGGGGCTTGACTTGGGGTAATATGATAAGCAAAAAATTAACATGGTAGTGTTTAAACCTTACTTGAGTCAAGCATGCAATTTACATAGCCTAGTGTAAACCTTACTTAAGTCAAGCATTAACATGGCCGGGTATAAACCTTGCTTAACTCAAGCATAGGATTAACATGACAGGGGCATGTCATGATCTTAGGCTAAGCATGGAAATAACATAACTTAAGGATAAGATGACATCCTCATGACTAACATGAAGATAACTTAAGTCAAGTTTACGATTAACAAGGCCGGGTGTAAACTCACTTAAGTCAAGCGTACAAATTTATATAGCAGAGTGTAAACCTTACTTAAGCCAACCATACAATTAACATGGCGGGGTGTAAACCTTACTTAAGTAAAGAATACAATTTACATAACCGTGTGTAAGCCTCACTTAAGTAAACCACGTGATTAACATAGCAGGGTATAAACACTACTTAAGTCAAGCATATAATTTACATGGCAGGGTGTAAACCTTACTTAAGCCAAGCATGCAATTTACAAGGCAGAGTATAAACCTTACTTGAGTCAAGCATATAATTCACATGGCAGGGACATGGCATGATCTTAGGCTAAGCTTAAGATCAACATGGCTTGCACAGAGCTCGATCTCAGGTTAAGCATACAATACTGAGCTTGGTCTTGAGTTGAGCATACAATTTATAAACATGACAGGTACAGGGGGCATGATCTTAGGCCAAGTATAAAACTAACATGTCAGGTTCATAACTCAGGTTCTAAACTCCAGCTCAAGCTCTGCCTCTTCAAAGCTAATCTCAATCTTAAGCTAAAGCTCGAGATTGATCAAAAGATTGAGACTACAGTTGCTGGGTCTCACATTTGGCTGTCTCGAGCTCGTCTTGGACTTCTTGGACTATGCATCTCGGACTTGAGACGCAGCTCGGTCACGGTCTCAAGCTCGCGAGCGTACAGTTATAAATAACATGTATCAGACTCGGTGTTGCAAGTTCAGCATATAATTAAATACGAGCTTTGTCTCAGGTCAGACATACAATTAACACGTCAGGTACAGGGGCATGATCTCGGACTAAACATACAATTAACACGTCAAGGATGAGGCCCGATGACCTTAGAGGTTAAGCTTAAAAATAAATGGCAGGAGCAAGGGCAAAGATCTTAAGACTAAGCATCAAATTAACACGACTTGATCTCAAGTTTAGTAATAAAACGAAGGTGACAGGTACAACACGAGTCACGTTCATCATTCCCATCCCTAAAACATCCCTAAAACATGCCTAAAACATGCCCTAAAAAGCGATATCGGATCCCGAATAAAAGTTTCCACATCCATTTAAGATTCGCCGTCACCACCAAAATATCGTAAACCATTCGGTGTCGCCACACTTTCTCAAATATTGAACATTTGTTTGGCAACACCGTGCTGAGTTTCGACGTGAGTAACTGGATGTCACACGGTGTTTGTAGCAAAAAGGACCTCTTCCTCCTTCTTTCGGCCCTGTTGGATGTTGGAAAAAAAAATCCTATTTAAAATGCAAGGACTAATCTGCCGCGTGTGTTTTTCTGATATCCATCATGTCAACTTTCCCAATTCTTTCGTAGAAAACATATCAAAAGTGAGTGAAATTGCATCGAGTAACGCCAATTTGGGGGGAAGAAGGTTGAAGAAAGAAAAAAAAGCATTTTGCATCGTGTCTGTTTGCTCGTTTTATAGACTGTAGCAGTCACGCTGCATTACGATAGAAAATAAAACAATGGGGGGAAAAAAGAAAAAAAAAAAGACTGTGCCGGGTACAAAAATACGTCTCACAAATCTGTTAAATAAACTTAACTTATTTTACATAAAACGCAAGATGGAGAAGCCATTGAATATATTGATCGACAGCTCCGCTATCATTTCAAAACATTTTCGCCCTAATTTTGTATTTTTCCATCTCGGGGCACACTAAACAAGGTGCGAAATTGTCACGGCACAAGGAAAAGAGACTGAAATCGTTGAGACACTTAGAGAGGCACTCGCTTTAAAAGGTGTGGAAATGTTGGGGCACATTGTGAAAAGGGACTAATTTCAGATTTTACCCCTCAAAGTACACTAAGCAAAGTGTGAAATTGTCACGGCACAAGGAAAAGAGACTGAAATCGTCGAGACACTTAGAGGCCCTCATTTTAACAGGTGTTGGAAATGTTGGGGCACACTGAAAAGGGACTAACATCGTCGATACACTAATTTCAGTATTTTTCAGTTAAGGCACACTAAGCAAAGTGTGAAATTGTGACGGCACACTGAAAAAGGGACTTCAATCGTGGAGGCACACTAATTTCAGTATTTGGCACAGGCACATTAAAAAAAGGTGTGAAATTGTCGAGGCACAATAACTTCAGTATTTTTTAACCTTTAGAAGGCACACTAAACAAAGTGTGAAATTGTTTCGGCACACTGAAAAAAGGACTTAAATCGTCGAGGCACACTAATTTCAGTATTTCTACAGTCAAGGCACACTAAACAAGGTGTGAAATTGTCGAGGCACAATAATTTCAGTATTCTTCAACTGAAGGCGTGAAATTGTCACGGCACACTAAAAAGGGACTAACCACTTCAAGGAACTAATTTCAGATTTTACCCCTCAAGGTACACTATAACAAAGTGTGAAATTGTCTCGGCACACTGAAAAAGAGACTTAAATCGTGGAGTCACACTAATTTCAGTATTCTTCAAATCAAGGCACGCTAAATAAAGTGTGAAAAATCGTCGAGGCACACTAATTTCAGTATTTCTACACTCACGACACACAAAGTGTGGAATTTTCTCGGCACACTAAAAAGAGACTAAAATCGTGAAGTCACACTAATTTCAGTATTCTTCAAATCAAGGCACACTAAACAAAGTGTGAAAAATCGTGTGGAGTCACACTAATTTCAGTTTTCTTCAAATCAAAGGTCACTAAAGAGTGTGAAAATGTCACGACACACTTAAAAAAGAACTTAAATCGTCGAGGCACACTAAATTCAGTATTCATCAACTCAAGGTGTTGAATTGTCACGGCACACTGAAAAAGGGGCTAACATCGTGGAGTCGCACGAATTTCAGTTTTTTACCCCTCAAGGTACACTAAAAAAGGTGTGAAAAGTCACGGCACACTGAAAAAGGGACTTAAATAGTCGAGGCACACTAATTTCAGCATTCTTCAACTCAAGGAGTGAAATTGTCAGGGCACACCGAAAAGGGACTGACCACTTCGAGTCACTAATTTCAGTATTCTTCAAGACTTGGCACACTAAACAAGGTGTGAAAATGTCACGTCCAAGTCACACTAATTCTTCATAATTTAAAGGAAAATATTAAAGCAGGTTCAACGATGAAAGTTGTGCGAAAGGGTTTATATTTGGAGTGTTTATACATTGTTTTACTCGACAAACATTACTGAGATTGTTGTATTAAATATGAACGTGACTAGAATTCACTTTCGCTGACATCTAAATGGAGCAGCTAATGTGCATTTGAGCCAATATTTACGAGAACGCACACAAAATATTTTACGAAATATACAATTCACCCTTATTTCATTTGAAGAAATAGCAAAACATGATACACAATTTTAAAATCCAGTCCGCTTTATAAAACACGACGGTTATGTTTGATACAACCAGGGTTTCCATTACATTTTCTTGTTACGTCGCTTTTAACGATTAGGAAAACTGTTGAAATTCAAGCATATTACAAGTATTATCCAGGCTAATAGTACTAGAAATTTTCAACTAATCCACAATATTTTAAAATAGTTGCTCTAAAAACATGTAGGGTTTCAAAATAATTAACAGAAATTTGGCAGGAAATTCCTCCACATACTAGCGTTAATCAAAAATTTCAAGCATAATTTTTGACTTTTCAAGGACCCCTCACAGAAATAATTGCCACACTCTTAGTCAAAAATATACAATTTTTTTCAATTAACGGAAATTTACACGACGAGGGCAGGACTTACCGAGGGGTTACAAATTCAAGGACATTTCCCAACCTTTCCGATTTTCAAGACTACTGAACACCATATTTTGTACGAGTATATGCCTACTGTGCTCAGACCAAAAATCAAGATCGAGCCATTGAAAATAAAGAGTTAGGACATTTGAGGTTAGGCTTAGATTATTGCCACTTACCTCATCGACGTCGCACTCGAGACCATGGCCCAAACTCTGGTCTAAAAACCACTTTTTGGCCTCGAATTTGGCCGAAAAAACTAATTTCTGCGCACCACTAAAGACAACTACAACTTCTACCGTTAATTTTCGACACCGTAAACCGCGATTACCGAACTTTTCGCGCACAAATCTTGAAATGAAGACGAAATTGCTACAAATTAACTCTTCTTCGTTGTTCTAGAACGCGTGGGACAATGACACGTGACAAATGTGAAGCCAATACAGACGCCATCTTTAAAGGTACGGTTAAATAAAGGCCGCCATATTGAGACTCACACGTAAATCAATATGTTACATCATTTCATTCAACATATTAATATGTTAAACGTGAAGCTGATTTGGACGCCATTTTTAAAGTCACGAAGTTTAAAAAAAAGTCGCCATATTGAGACTCGTATGTAAATCAACGTGATAAATGTGAAGCCGATTTGAACGCCAATTTGACGTCACGTGAACTACTCGCCTCCATGTTGAAACTCAATATTTTTTTAAACGTATATTAAAACAATAGAGTTTGAGCCATCCAACGTTAACGAAACGATAACGAGAAACAACGCGGGTGGCCCGGAATGTCAAGGAACATGGCATTCCAATGGCATTCCGGCCCGCCAGAACTGTTTCTCGCTATCGTTATCGTTTCGTTAACGTTGACTTGCTCAAACTCTATTATCTCAATAATGTGTGTTATTAGAGAGTTTGAGCCAGCTAACGTTAACGAAAGAATAACGAGAAACAGCGGTGGCGGCCCGGAATGTCAAGGAACATGGCATTCCAATGGCATTCCGGCCCGTCAGAACTGTTTCTCGTTATCGTTATCGTTTCGTTAACGTTGACTTGCTCAAACTCTATTATCTCAATAATGTGTGTTATTAGAGAGTTGGAGCAAGCCAACGTTAACGAAACAATAACGAGAAAAAGCGCTGGCGTCCCGGAATGTCAATGGAAGCATGGCATTCCAATGTCATTCCGGCCCGCTAGAACTGTTTCTCGTTATCGTTATCGTTTCGTTAACGTCGGCTTGCTCAAACTCTATTATCTCAATAATGTGTGTTATTAGAGAGTTTGAGCCAGCTAACGTTAACGAAAGATTAACGAGAAACAGCACGGGTGGCCCGGAATGTCAAGGAACATGGCATTCCAATGCCATTCCGGGTCGCCAGCGCTGTTTCTCGTTATCGTTATCGTTTCGTTAACGTCGGCTTGCTCAAACTCCATTATCGCAATAATGTGTGTTAATTAATAGAGAGTTTGAGCTAGCCAACGTTAACGAAACAATAACGAGAAAAAGCGCTGGCGGCCCGGAAAGTCAAGGACTACCCTATGCGAAGCATGGCATTCTAATGTAATTCCAGACCGCCAGCGCTGTTTCTCGTTATCGTTATCGTTAACGTTGGCTTGCTCAAACTCCA
>JAUJYV010001239.1:0-20008 GCA_033995625.1 Ophyiulus pilosus
CTATCGGTTAGTTGCCTAATTTAATACGGTTACCCACGGTTATTCACTTATTAAGCTAATCAGAAAGCCGTGATGAAAAAATCGGAAAGATATTCCCGTTGTAAAAAATCATCAGATTACCATAAGTATTTTTATTTTTTCTTAAATAACAACGAAAATGATGTAAAAGGTAACATGAAATGAAACGAAATTTCGACTTATTACCATAACACTTACTGGGATTTAATTGGAAAATTAAAACTATTTGAAACAACAGCTCGGAGGGTGAATGAATTTATAATCTACTTTTAAGAAAAAAACACTATTTTTTACAAACATATCCGTTCCTTAAAACAGGAGTATCCTTTTAATTTTTTTTATATTAGTGCAGACAATAGAGAGATTGAGCCAGCCAACGCTTTAACGTTAACCTTAACGTTAGAGGCGGGAATGATGGAAATCGTTCAATATTATGAACGATTCTAATCCGTGATATTTCCCCAGTAATTATTTTCCAACTATAATTGTTTGAAGTGTTTAGTTTATAAATAATATTACGAGAAATTTCTAGTGCCTTTTTACGAGAGGTCGTCAGATTTTACGATCATTAAAAGTGAAATGAAACACGTACTCTCACTCACATGTCTCGAAGATATATTTTTAAAAAAAACTGATCTGCTCAAAAACGTTTTAAACCCGTCATGAAATACGGAAAAGATAACTCCCCTAAGGGAGAAAAAGTTGTCACATTATACCATTTTCTAAATTTGAACATCACAGGTAGTATAGGGTTAAGATAGATTACGTCAAAGAGACGTACTTTTTTGCAATCGATTCTATTTAACCCACATTCGACGACGTGAAGATAAGAGAAGAAATAGTTTACATACACTAACGAGGATTTTTCTTAATAAATTCGTGTAAGAAATTAAAAGGCTGTCATCGTTAAACACTTACGAGCCACTTCCTGATGCTCGGGAACCTCACCTATAGGATACTCCTAAGTTAGTAAAACCAGTTTGGGATTGAACGAACGGTTTGGCGAATAAATGCGTTAAATATTTGCTGACAGGAGAAGTTGTTTTGTGGGACCAAACATCTCTTTCCTGAATTGCAAATCTCAACATTAAAACCGGAGACGCCGTTATTCAGTAAACTTCAAATCTCCGTAAAAATCAATAAAAGTCGATTATAGAACTAAGCTGTTAGGTAACATTTCTTGACAAAATGTGACATGGTTTCGAATGGAGTTCAAACAAGCTGGTGCAATCTGATTCCAGTTATAAGATAATCGTCCATTAGTACCAGTTGTAGCCAGTGATTTCCTTAGAATTTAACGATTAATACTCGCAAGCTAATAAAAAATATATAAATTTTGGTGGATGCCTGCATTTAAAAAGATTTGCAGTTTTCAGATGCCGTTTTATTTTCTCGAAACCATTAAATGAAAATCTTGCATTTTACGCTCTACATGCACGTCGAGTTTTAGCAAATAAAACCAGAACTCCATTAATAATATTGTAAATCATAATTTAATGAAATGGTAGAGAAATTTCAGCATTCGAGAATCCAAAAATCATTGACTTTGAAAAATGTTTTTTTTTACGAGCAAGACCAACCAAAAAACCGTGAGAATAATTATAATTTCGGGGGAAAAAAAAAGCCACAAGTCTTAGTATTCTCCGAATTATCCATTCAAATCATAAAAAGATTCCTTGAAAGTAACTATATTTTACGTTACAGTAGTCATTAGAGTCAATCTGCCACATGTTATTTGATCTTGAAAATTTAGGACTTCGGTATGTGCACTCGATTTTGGAAATGCTTAATAAAACATCTAGTCTTAGGTATATACGAAAGGCAAGAAAGAAATACAGAAACCAAAAGAAATGGACTGAATCCACGATCTCACTCACCCAGGTTAAAATAAGCTGCTGAGATGATCCCGATGATCCCAAAGAAAAGTAGGATTCAACGGTTTAGCTGAAAAAAAAGGTTTCGCAAATCAGATTAGAGAGGCAATCCCAGGCACCAGCCACTATCCAGAATCGTATCTCGATTCGAATATCGAAAGCAAGATAAGGAAAAGCAGAAATGTGTCAATTTCATCATTACCTTTGATATATCCCCCAAAACCGCGGGACGACCGAATCGATCGGGTTGCTGCCAACGACTGACGGCACAATCTCCAGTACGCGGAATCCGACAGAAAAGCAACGAGTGCTGACTGAAAACGCGCTGATTAATCCAGTGGTGAAGCAACAGGTGAGCGCGCCACACGCGCACGCACTCCAAACACTACTAACACCTACGTGGGAATATCGGAAGATGAGGCTCGACCTCAAAATAATAACGACGATTTAAAAAAAAAAATCAAATTAAAAAGGCTGCTGCTCTGGTTCGCTTCCCCCTTCGCGGTCGGCCACTTTTTCCGACGCCTGGCGTGGCCACGGAGTTGCCGACCGACCAACCAGAGACATCGGCATCGCGCTATACATGTGGGGAAAATGGACTAGAACAGTTATTTGGCTATAAAGAGTTAATAGCAGACCAAATTGGCTGAACTGACAAAAACTTTAAAACAGCGCTTTGGTTCAAACGAAATTAATACATTCGCTAAAATGTGTTCAATGATTAGTTCCTCTTAGAGCCGTTCGGCAATTGTACTATGCAACAGTTATTTGACCATACAGAGTTATCTGCAAAATTGTTCAATGATTAGTTCTTCTTATAGAGCAGTTCCCCAGTAAACTAGAACAGTTGACCATACAGAGTTGGTGGGAAACCAAATGGCGGCACTGACAAATCGTTTAAACCAATTCATACATTCGCAGAATGTGCAGATGAAAATGTGTTCAATGAATAAATAGTTCTTATAGCCGTTTCCCAATGTACTAGAACAGTTATTTGACCATAGATGATGGAGGGATCAAACGACATCAAACTGGCTTTCGTTTAAACACATTTTTTACATTTTAGATTCGGAAAATGTGCTCACATTTTTAAATGACCACTGAGTCGAAAATAAACCGCCTATAGTAAATTTGGGTGCATGTTTTAACCTCCTTCCATTTGTCATTTCTATGTTGACAGCAGGCACTAATCACGTGAATCGTGCAGAACTGGCATGCCATTAACACTTGTTTTCGTATTTACCCGCTAGGATTATACAAATTTTACACAAACAGGAGTATATTTCAAAGTATTTGCAAACGTCAAGTTACAATTACATTTTCTCGCATTTGTGTTATCTAAATTATTTGTGTGATACCGCAATTTATGATAGCTACCTCGAACAAACATGAAGTATAGGCGAAAAATCTAAATAGAATGCATACATGTACCAATGTCAAACAGAATTGACAAGAAAATAAAAAAGGGAAGCCTTGTAGATTTAGTACAATTGCACAAGATGTGGCATCACTCAGGAATGCGTGGCACGGCCTATAGCTCTACTAGGCCGTATACACCCGCCTGCGAGATGAATGAACAAAAAAAAATACAAGCTGCTGTTATTTGGGATAGTGATCTTATCCGCGGCATGATCATCCCACCTACAAACAGAAAACTTGAATTTTTTAAACCGGCCACGTACAGCACCGAACCAAACTTGGGAATTTGCTATCTGCTGGAGTTTGTAGTTACCTACATTTTCAGATGCGAACAGATAGGACGGCCCACAAGCCACCGAACAGAGGTCAAACTGCTCGATTTCTGCACCGGGTTCAACAAAGGTGTTATCAGGAGCTAGATCCTTGAATGCGTGTAGATTTTCCACGAAAGATTAATAACTTTTTCAATAAGGCCAAACCATTAAATCTTAATTTTTATCTGTATTTGCCATAAAAACAAATTCAGCGAATGCAAACTTAAAAACGTAATTTTTCAAAAATAAAACATATTGCATAGAACAAAAGCGTATTTTAATAACTTGATGAAAAAATGAAGCCATTATTCTTGTTCTTAGTACAAATAAATCTCAGCAAACTTCCTAACAAATTTTGTACAGACAATAAAAAATAAAACAACCCTATTTCATAAGAAGAAACATTTTTCAGAAAAAGAGAAACTTAGATTTCAGCCATTTTTATACCACGAATTAAATTTAAAAAAACATATGTATAAATGTCATTTTTGGAAATGCCACGTTTACTCAACACGCCTGATATCTTTTTAAACTCACGAACCATAGGTGAAAGACTCCGACTGCCGTAATGCCTTTTATTAACGATAAAGGACCTATTGATTACCTTTTTATGACACAGGTCTCCCGATTTCATAATACCAACACTCAGGTAGGCAAATTGGGAGGGCAATGGCCTTTCGACCTCGAATCCATGTTTGCGCACCTGAGCAACTCCTGATGACCCCCATGGTAGTTAGTGTACTTGCACACTATCCTCGCCAGACATGTGTTTCTACCACTTAATCTAATTTCGTTAAGATGTCCACCACTAAGTAACTACGGCACACGCAATGATGAAAAACTTTTTTTGTGCGATTGGGTACTTCTGCTTTTACAACATTTAAAATTGTGTAAAAACAATCAAAAGTCCAATTAAAAAATAATAACAAATGGGAATTTTCTAGACAACAGCTGTGCAACATATTCATTCGTTACAGAAGGAATATCTTACAAGAATTTGTTGCCAAAGCAATAAGGGATTAACGCCAAAAAAAGAAATCTCCACAAATCTATTGATGCTATGGAATTAAAGATTGACATCTGAACACCATTCTGGAACAAGACAGAGTATTCTGTTAAGCCCATTAATCTATTGGATCTTTTGGAATGTCATCAAGTTAAAAAGTGAAATTTCGTTTTGTATTGGAACGACATTTTTGTTAAACAGAATGATCACAGCTAATTTTGTTATATCTGATACAACGAATGACGGATATAAAGAAGCATTCTGTCGATTCTCCTCGAGGCTATGAATTTTGCGAGTCAACGTACCTAAGTGGTGAAGTGCATCTCGTAATTTACCCTTTTTCTAGACGGGATTGCATTGCATATATATATATATAAAGCAATTTTATGCCAACCGCGAAACATAATGAATAACTAACCAAAAAGTAAACAGGAAGACATACAGTAGCGAAATGCCTAAAAAAGATAAAAACATGCAACAGGCGAAAAGAATATAAAAAACAAACTGAATAAAAAATAGGGATGAAACGAGTTTGCTTATTTTCAAACAATTGCTTATCCATTGCATTGACTTCTGTTTCTACACTTTCTTAATTCAAGTTTTTTGCCAATAACGTCTGGAGAAAAAAAAAATAGCAAATAAAACGCCTGGACTGAATAGTCGGGTGCTATAACAAGTGAAAAATCAAATTTTATGGGATCAATAGACATACATGTATTTGTACTAAATCACAACCTTTTTAGGGGAAAACTAGTACTGTACACTAGACGACCTTTGCCTATTCAAGTATTTTTCTCTAAAAAAAAATTCTATTGAATCTATTAGTGAAGACGCCATAAAGAAAATGTAATCACATTGGCAACCAATTTTCAAAGGGGGATTTAATTTAACGAAAGAATATATTTAATTTGATGGAAAGACAGCAAATCGATGAAATTAATTATAAATGTAGTTTTATTGTAACATTTTTGTGAAATATTTTCTTTATTTCCTCGCCTAATAAAAAAAAAAAAAAAAGAAGGATTATGTTGATAATTCTAACGTCAAATTATCAAAAACAACCATTCCTGTTTTGTTTTTTTTTCACGCGAGGTTGTCAATTTTGTACGTTAACTAACTTGTTTGGTTACAGGTGTTTGTGAGGCTTAGCTAGGACTCAGCAGAGTTTCTTATGCCTTATTGCGTGTATTGTGATAACAAAATTAAATAACAGAGCATGAAAAGGACAGAAATAATGGGATCAAAATCATTTCCGCAAAAAAATAGGACAAAACGAGACAATACCGAAGGGGTGACAATGGAATAAAACTCAATGGAAAGAACATTTTTAGCCCTACTTAATATGAAACGTCACGATTTATGAACCAAACTGCGGGACGAACGTATTTGTATAATGTTTCTAAATACCACGAGCGATGTGCAAAATAGTCTCACGTATAAACATAATGGTTGAAATATCGAGAGCAACCCCCAATACAATTAATTCATGTAGGTGACAATTGCTTGCCGCCAACGCAGAATTTTGTCCACACACAGGTGTCATATCAGTTCAAAAGATTTTTCAGTTTCGCTTTTTTAATTTTTATAAATTAATATAGAAATAACTTTAAATGATACATGAAATGAAACCACGTTCCATCATTTGGAATTATTTCCATATATATACATACCTTTATAATAAACAATTTAACTGAGTAAATCTATTTTTCCCTACAGAATTGAAACTTTCAACTTTCCCCACTTTTCCAGTTTAAAAAAAAAATGTTCCCTGCCAATCCCGACTTCTGTTGACAATACCGCCAATGCCACAAATGTTATATTTATTTGTTGCATATTATAAACAGTACGAATGTGAGCGAAAACGTAAATTGTCATAATAAAACTGTCAATTTAGACCAGTTTTTTTTTAAATTGAGTTAAAATAGGAATTTGTCATTTTTAAAGATGTAAAGTCAAAAAGCAAATGTTTCCCTGACTTTTTCAAATTAAATCGCTTTTCCCCAAATACTCCATATATCTTTCAAATTTATCTGGCAATCTTAGGCATTTCAGTTCTGGGTTGAACCCTGTGGAATGTCCTTTCTGAACCATTTTTTAAATTTTCCTAAAATTGAAAGTTGGAATTCATGAACTATTTTAACTTTTTAAGAAATGAGCGAGGAGTTTTTGGATGAGTTTTAAATGAGTTGAAAGTTTTTTAAATTTTGCTTATAATATGTATTATTTATAACTAATATTGGCACTGGCGATACAGGCTAACGAGATATCGATATCGTCCATCGTTCAGACGTTCTCGTTTCTAATCGCCCAATAATTAAAAAAAGACGCCCAATTATGTGATTACTAGATTATCTTCTATATTGTTTCACAAATCAGGATAAAAAAGGTTTTAAAAACACAAAAAAAAGTGGAGATGATAATCTCTGGGAGTCGACCGCGTAGTCCGACACAATAATAGTTCAGTTCAGTGAACCTTTTTTAAAGAAATAATCGGATTGAACATGATCTTGTTGATCTCTGCAAACCGAAACAACTATTCGTGTCGCCATCTTCACATTTTGCGAAGATACTGAACAAAAAAATAATAATCTGAACAGTAATTGGGCTTGCCAGACAATAGCGTTGCTCAGCACATTCAGATGCACGGATAAGCGTTTCGATTTTTCCTTTTTCCGGGGTCATTTCATTGGCTCCGGCAAACACCTTTAGGTAAGCGGTCCAGTGCAAATTGGGGCAATAGTGAATTGTGCTAGTATTATATACGTCACATCCAACTGTAGAAATTAAAGTAAAAACCAGGCGGCGTGTCTCCTGCTCATAACCCCTCGAAGTCAACATCGTTTTTGAAAAATCCAGTGAAATTCATAAACTAGCAACCAGAACAGCACTGAAGTGTAATAAAAGTTTGAAAGTTGTCCGTTGCGTTTATGTTCTCTGAAATTTCGCTTTCGATTCGGAGATTGAAATGACAGATTCAATGAAAATGAAAGTTCTTTTTCACTACCACCTTACTAATTGTAGGGTATCGAAATTAAATTGAATTTAAATGTATAATTTATAATTGGTGTTTGTGAGTAGTAGTTCAAGCGTGTACAATACTTCCGAAAGTTTCACGAGCATTTACTCAAAATGTGAATGAATGCTTCAAATGATTATCGAGCAAATGTCTTTGATGGTGACAACTTTAAAAGATTTGCTCATTTCGTAAATTAGTTTTCGATTCAATTCAACTCTGTACTCTGCAGTCAGACAACAACTGCCATAAGGAAAAGGGCCTTGCTCATTTTTTACCAATGAATGTTAACGAAAGCCTCTCACTATAACGAGGGTTTTGGGTTGGTGTTGTAAACCCGCATTACAGGCTAAAACGTGCTATTTTCTACATGATTCAATCGCTAGGGCCACCACGTTATATCAGAACCCACAGTATACCGAAAGTCTACTTCATTTTCCAACTATGTTGAGCAAACATGCAACATATGGGTTATGGTAAAGTGTTTATATAATAAAGCATCCATCTGGCGCTCGGAATTTACTTCAGACTGAAGTACAGACGTAACGTGCAGAATTTGAAAAACGCTCCAACTCGAATTGTGACAAACGATAAAAAAATAACGAGTAGAAAAACTGATTGTGTCCTACCTGTAGAAGGTCTTTCGACGTGACGACGGTTGGCTTGGGGGGAGTAGATGGAAGAGATTGAAGTTTTTTGCGAGACCGCGGCGGAGGTAGACTGGATTGTTGAGGAGGTGGCTGCAGTGGAAGTATTTGTGGTGCACATTTGGTACGTGGCCGATGGCCCTGCGCCATACGAGGAATTAGCTTTAGGTTGCTGTTGATGACTCCCTCTGGCGGTAGGTCGTTGTGGATACTCCATCGGCGGTCGCCTTGCATGGGATTGCCATTCTTCGTCCTTTGGATCTGTCCCGTAGACAGGGGGTCTTCGTGGTGGCTGACGGTCCTCCCCTCCAGGGAGCCTTCCCCGCCGCTGCTGTGGCGGCGTTGCGCCCACATTTCGCGCCGCGCTTCGGCGTCCCGGAGATCCCGTGCCACGTCCCGGTTGGACGAGCGGCGATGCGGTCGGCGAGCTTGCCACTGGAAGTCTCTGGAACGAAGGCGAAAATGGGTCTCAAGTGCGCCACAAAGGAAAACTGCTCTCTGCTACGGCACAGACACGGATTTTCCACGAGACGAGACCTACTGGTCACCTTACGAGCACGACTCCGACTTTCCAAAGGCACGCTCACACGTTCGAACACACACCGAACGGGTATATATGGAGGACACACATAACCGACGAAGGTTTACCTGCTGCCATAATGACATCCATTAGCCAAATCTACGCCACTGTCCTCACTGGGGGTCTGAAGGTCTTCCCCATATCCATCATCATTCCCCCAGTACAGCCCCTGAGTGCTGGCTGATAAGGAACGACGGGGACTGTCATAGATAGATGAGGACTTTCGCCTAGAATCGGGCCCGGATGAAAACTGCATTAAAAAAGAAGCACAAGTAGTGAGCTCAAGGCAAACATTAATTTTCACATTTGCAAAGGTATAAATATATTTTATATACTCTTGAGAGACCAAATGAAAGATGATAGCAACCAATAACTTCATATAGAATTGCACATATTTACGATCGCTTATTGCTGATACATATATAGATATATAAAAAACCAACCGAATGGCGGGTTTGTCCTTTCTCTTCCCTGTAATTGTGATGGCAAACAATCTTTCCCATGTTTTTATCCTGTGTAAGAGGGGTGACAAATTAAAACTTCAATAAGAAATCAAAGCTCCTACTACAGTCAAATCTTAGCCATTAGCTGAAATATCAATTACCAGAGGGGTGTATCTGTAGCAATCTGCAGAGCTTCTTCTAGCCTTATCCGCCTTTTGGTCTGCAACTAGATGTTCAAGCGATGAGCCTAGCTTTTGGCAAGCCTAAATTAGTGAGAAATCAATTTAAGTCTGGGTACAATAAACCTAAATCAAAGAATAATGAATAACGACAGCTACCTTTTTGATTTCCAATTCCCGGCTGTAGATTAAATCGTCATACTTTACCTGGTCGGCTGGAGGGATGAGCTCCCTAATTTCTGATAGAAGTGAAAACTGGAAAAAAGAATTGTTAGTTGCGTTGGTAATTTAAGGAGCCTAAAACGCCCACGGTCAAAGTGTCTGGCTACAGCGGAAAAAATTAACAGACCAATAAGACTATAACGATTCTGCTTAAAAAATAATTTTATCAGGAGCAAAGCTTGAACTATCACCTTATCAGTGGTGTTTAGGATTTCCAGTAAGACTGCGACAAAAGCGTCCAAAGTCATTTGTCCTTTCTCGTATTCGGTGCGGTAGTAGTTGAGAGTCGCCTCATCTTGGCGGGACAGGACCAGCTTTGCCTTCTCGTTGAACATTTTCAAAGATTCAGGATCAGTCATCACATAACAAGTGCTCTGCAACTCGTCGTCTGTACTAATGCATGATTGCCTACAAAATCAGAGTTGACATCATGTAAAAACGTCTTCCTACCTGTTGGGGATTCAAACTACTAGGTCATACTTTTAATAACACTACTCAGATCTGCTCCAAGAAGTGCAAAGACATTTCTAGGGCTTTCAATCTACAGCATCCTCAGTTTTATTTTGTCCCCATGTCAAAGTTAATGGTAATCATTAAATAATTACATGTTTTATAACATCTAATCACTAGGTACAATAGATTACAACGGATACTACTTAAATACTGAAAAGGTAACGTACACATCTTCTTCAGCTCCTGGAACACCCCAGTGCATTTCGTCATACATGGTGCATGAGAATGGAATTTTACCCACGTCCAACACTTTCATGACGATGTGCTTGGAATGCTTTAAAATACGGACTGCTTCGTCGTGAGTAATGTCCTCAAAGCTAGAGTCGTTCACATCGAGAATCTGGTCGCCTATCTAAAAGTATGGAAATCGTTCTTACATAAATATATATCTGAGAAATCTGAGTGCTATTTACCACTTATTTTGTATACTTCAGAGTTTATTCCGCAAAAAAATAAAAATTGCATTACCTGTAAATTTGCTCTGTCTGCTGCTGAATCTGGATCCACGCCAGTTATGTAGATTCCCAACCCATACTCCGTGCCACCCCTTATCATCAGTCCTAAACTTTCCCCTTCTTCAAGGCTCAGCATCACCTTGAACAGGATAAACAAACCAAAGGATAAAAATTGTATTTTGTTATATACAAGTAATGCTTTAAAGAATATCCAGACGGGGATTGACGGGGACTCAAAGAGGATACCTTTTTTACTTTACTGCTTTGACCAATGCTGTACAGCGACCAAGAGGAAGAGCTGCGATGAAACTGGGGTTCATATTCATCTGGGGGAGAAACTCGGCGCCCGTTCCTGTCTACCCAGGTGTACGTTTGATGTAGGATGCATGTGCTTGGGATGCGACCCACAGCGCATAATGTCATGCGAAGAGTGCTGAACGACTTTAACAACTATATACAAATAAATAATAAATAATTAGGTTGTCAGAAAGAAAACATGCTCATTCCCACATATCCTCGATTTTTCAATCATAAATATCAGATCCGTTTTTATCTGCTTTTAAGTATATCTGACGGACCATTCGTGTAGATTGAGGAGAGGTTCAAGTATATGCCTAAAACAACTGCAAAAACAACTAAAACCAGTTTGGGTACAGTGGGAGCTGGGAATCGACCCTGGGTCGTCCGAATGTCTGGGGGATAGCGTCGCCACTAAGTCACAAATCTCAGTAGATCACGAACGTAGCTCCCATCTGATAGTCCCTTCGCATCACTTTTGATCCTTATGACCATTGTTAACAAGAGTCGCAAAATAATTGTATTGCATTTGAAATGCATAATAAAAAATTGATGACCTAAGGTAATTCGCCTAAACTTTTAAACTTCAATCCTGCCAAACAACTACAGCCAGAGAAATCGATGATAACCTTTAGTTGACAATCCAATTAGCCCAACATGATTACAAATGCACGTTTTCCGGGAGATATTAGGTACTTCTGTGGGTTAGCATGCAGGGATGTTTTCAAATTAATCTGAACCGCTTTTCGCAACCAATGACAACCGTTAATTAGCAATCCATTAAACGAAACCACCTGTCCACTCAAACTCGGCAGTGGGAACGTGCTCAAAATTTGCGTCATCAACAGCAAAACATCGTTTAGCAACGCTCGATTAGCGCCCCTTTAACTGACCTATCACCATGGTGACACCACAACAAGAGGTTTACACGAAAATTAGCCGTAAACATACATATTTAATGAATCTATTCCATTATTCTTTTTGGAATAATTTTGACTAAACAAATACCCAATCAGGGGTTTCGTACCCTCGTTTTCAACAACTATATAGCGTGCCTCTCACCCTTATTGCTTCCTGATGAGTGATGGATTCGAAGGGTTTTCCATTGACGGATTTGATTTCATCTCCAGCTTTCACACCAGCCTTTTCGGCACTGCTGCCATCCTCCACCTTGGATATGTAGATGCCCAAACCCAGCTCACGGCCTCCTCGAATGCTGAAACCTAGGCCGTGCTGCTGCGAGGGCCTCTTCAGCACCACAGTTCGCACTGGCTCTTGAGAAAATCCGAAATGCTGCTGCTGCAAATCTATTCCTTCCATTTGCGTCTTCCTCGTCGGACTCGAATCCGTGCTGCGATAGCCGGAGTACATTCTCCTCGAGTTCCTCATGATATGTGCTCGCTTGACTGTCGCAGTGATATGTGCGAGGAAGCGTATCCAGCATTGCAGTTCAAAAAAGCACCGAACGAGAATTTCGGATCTTCTCAAGTCACCGTCGCCATTTTGACGGATTGCGGGTCGAAGACCGAAAAGTCAACCGAGTCCTGGAACTAAAGTGCCAGACTGCGTGGCGCCCTCTTCCGCGTGCATAGGAAAACAATGCAGGTGAAAGTTTCGCGCCGAGTGCCACCATATTTGCTATTAGCTGACAGCATCGAGTTTGCTATCCGTAGAACGACAAATGAAAGCCTATTGGCTGCCAGAATGGCTAAAGAATTGCACATGTCGATGAGGTACCAGAATGCGTGGCGCCATCTTCCGCGTGCATAAGAAAACAAAGCAGGTGAAAGTTTCGCGCCGAGTGCCACCATATTTGCTATTAGCTGACAGCATCGAGTTTGCTATCCGTAGAACGACAAATGAAAGCCTATTGGCTGCCAGAATGGCTAAAGAATTGCACATGTCGATGAGGTACCAGAATGCGTGGCGCCATCTTCCGCGTGCATAAGAAAACAAAGCAGGTGAAAGTTTCGCGCCGAGTGCGCATGTCGATTTTATATGACAGGTGAAATATGGTTTTTCCTCTGCATATTGATGATGATTCAGGCTCGAAAAATTAATACTTCCCCAAACAATAGTGAAATCTAATGACTTGTCAACTATTTGATGCGACGTCGCATCGAAGAAACCCCGAAAAATGGTTTGGTTTAGTATTTACCAATTGAACTTTAACCCCTATTTGCTCGTGCTTTGACTGCTCGTGTCGCATTCTTCTTTGCTCTTGCATACTGATTTAAATTGTTCGTACTAAACTCAATTGTGCGTGATTTGTATTAATTAAAAAATAAGTTGAAAATTAGAATTAGCATTACTCTGGCCGTATTTCCCATGAAACTTCAGGGGAACGATTGATATGCTTACTGTTAACTAAATTTATTCAAATTTCAGACAGCGGAATATGGACCAGGACAGCGATCATCGATTCAAAAAAACGTCATACTACAAACTTCGTAAAACTTCTCATCAAATCATCACGGAATCCAACTCGTCCACCAACTCGTTCTCGACTAGCAAGCAGAAGGGTGCGTTCCTGCAGTCGTGGTACCCTAATGGAGTTCCCATAGGTGACAGAGTGGCAGAAAGCATGTCGTTAACCCGTGTGGCACCCAGAAATTTCGAGAGCCTTAACACAGACAGCGACATATCTGAGCTCGCAGACTTTGAGCATGCGGATATAATGCCGGTTAACGAGAACATTAAAGCAGGCAGCAGGGTGGCGTCCGCTAATCACTCTTTAGGGCTCGATGGCTCTAAATCCATAAGTACGCGTGAAAACGTGGCTTTGATCAGCACCAGCCTTACCCGTAGTCAAGTAAACGACTTAGAAGTCATCACCGGCACTCGACTGTCCTTGGACATGGAGAGCATGACTCTGAGTGATGGCAAATTGATGAACCAGAATGTTGGCACCTTGTGGCAACAATTGATGAAGGAACGCAAGGATAGGCACGAATGCCTTTTCCTTTTAGAACAGCTGCAAGAGAACTACGACGTCCTCCTGCAGAAGTACGCCAAGGCAGAGAACATCATCGACGTCTTTCGAATCCAGAGGGAGATTGAAGAAGGAGATGACCGACCCTTGGTATTTCATGGCTCACAGATGGCAAGGCTCAAGTACGCAGATAACGATAGAATTGGCAAGCAGCGAGCGTCAACATGCACATACTCTAACAGTTCGCAGGCATCACACAGGAATCGTGGACATCGGAAACTAACAACAGATGCGAAACATCGTCGAAGTGTCAAAGGTTTGAAACTAGAAACAAAATCATGAAGTTGAACTGGCATTTATAACTAGAGGCACTTGGATAAGCTTGGCAGATGAGGAGTTGAGCAGACGGGCATATTTGCCAAACAAAAGTATCAGGTTCAGCACCTATAGATTGTGCCGATTTGCTGTTAGTTACTTTTTATTTCTTGATTATGTTTAATTAATAACTGACTAATCATTTATGCTGGCAAAGAAATGTATTGCTTATTTTGGTAGGGGTACCTGTCTTGAAAAATCTCAACCAGCCTTGTTCAAGACCCCTGCAGTTTTAAAATGCATGCATGTGTTCATTCATGTTCACCCTTATTAACCACTAACGTGTTTTGCAGAAGACGAACCTGATTCTGGTGCTGCTTGCCTCTCTAGTGCACATAACAGTCCAAATACTAACCTCGCCCACAAGCCGAGCATGATAAGCATTCAATTGCGCGCTAATTGTCTCAAGGACCAGGTACTAACCCTTGCTCGATATGATTTCCATTTCTAAACTGGCTATGCTCATCCAAGAAAGATACTCAAACGTTTTATCAAAACTGAGAATAGCAATGAAAATGCTATTATAATAATTTTATTCAAATTATCTGCTCTACATTTTTGTACAGATTTGAAAACCACACTAAACTAAGTTAAAAACATTCCCATTTCTGAGAAGTCTAATGACAGCTAAAAAAAATGTGTTTTTTTCGAACGATTCACTCATTCTTGAGTATTCTTAACTTTGTCCCTTCCAAATCCTGAAATAGTATTCCAACATCAGAATGCTATGCTTGGGACCTTTAACAGGAATTTAAGCATTCAATTAGGGTTGGCAAACCCTGTTTTATTCCAAGCAAGTGTCCTACAATCAACAACACAGATCCTTTGCAAGCTATTGTTCGACTTTGTGTAAGTTGTGCCTTACAAATTCTTTTTTTAGATAAATTTCACCAAGATGGCGATGGAAGAACAAAGCGAATCCATCCCGCAAAACAAAGACGTTGTTAGAGAGTTTAAGGCTAATCTGGAGTTGTTAAAGCAGGATTACCTTGCTCTGAGAACGTTTGGAAAAAATTGCAGTTTAGAGGCAAATATTATGCATTTGCAGTCATCTCTAAAGGAATTGGAAAGTTCACTTAGGGTAGAATCGGACTATTCAGATCCTCGGAAAACTAAAGTACAGCTAACATCTATTTCAAACGAATCTAGAAAAAGGGTGAATCAGCATAGCACGTATCCTCAAAGTGCTCGTCAAATCGTGTGGCCGCCTCCACCAACCTTGGTCGATGGGTTAGCACAACATGGTAGTCATCGGCAGCCTGCGAGTAGCAGTTTCGTTTATTCCGGGAATAAAAACAAACAAGATACGATGGATAATACGAACGAGATGAGTCGTGATAATCAATCCATTGTACTAAGAAATGCTGTCAGAGTACCGCTGAACAATGACATGTTAACCAGCTGGTCCATTCCTTACTTTGGAAAGCTACAGGCAAACATGTTCATCGATAAAACGGTGCAGACAATACACCGAAAGGACATTCAAAACGAACAGAACCCAAATTTTAGTCTATGTCGTAGTAGTACGGCGAGCGATTGGCATCCAGTACCAGCAACAGACCGCAACAGTCATACCGATAGCAGTAAAGTAATTGAAGACTCCCACCGTAGTGAACGAAGCGTGAAAACTGTGCCCCTGGGATTTTCTAATGCAAAATTAGGAGATGGTTTAAAACACTCCGAAAATGCTTCTCCATCAAGTGACAAACATCCTGCTGGAAACACGCATGAGGCTGCAATGTCAGTACTAGTTTATCGTTTGGGGACATCATTACTAGCATATTTTTAAATCGCATTGCATGATTGATAAAACTTGCCTAATTTTTTAATGATTTGTGTTGCTAGATGGGGCAAAAGGAGAGAGGTATATCAGACTGGGAACACCGTCGTTCAGCCGAAGAATTCTAAAAAAAATTTACTGTCTAAAGAGGAGAATGTGCGTAGCTGTAACCAATCTTCTTTGAATCAGGCGATTATTTAATTGGCTAAAAATTCAGGAGTCCCAAGTTGTCAAAAATAATGTTCTGATATACACCGTATATCATTTTCCAGCCCCTTAACCATGCTAGCATGGCTATGGTAACAATAGAGAGTTTGCGCCATCCAACACTAACGAAACGGGAAGTCCGGAATGTCATTGGAATGCCATGCTTCGCATAGGGTAGTTCTTGACATTCCAGTCCGCCAGCGCTGTTTCTTGTTATCGTTTCGTTAACGTTGGATGGCTCAAACTCTATTATAACATTTGCTTTTTCTATATTTCGAGCCACCAAAATCCAGAAATTGCTTAAGCGAAATGAAGCTGAAAATTTAGCGTCTTGATTTTCAGCTGATTAAAGAAACGTCCCCCCTCCCCCCAAAAAAAAAGCAGCATTAGCAACAAATTGCTTATTTATTTTCTCTTTATAGATCGCCAAGATGAAGGCTTTATCAAAGTTGCAATTGGCAGAAAAGAAAGCTCAACACCTTCACAGAAAATCTTTTGAAATTCTAAGTCATATTTATGCACAAAATGATTCAAAGCATCCTCCTAAGGTATACTATTAACTTATTTCTAAGAAATATGCACTTAAAGTATGACACATAATTTGCCTATGGAAAACTGCTTTTATTGTTCGCTACCAAAGTCTGGATAAATGGAAAACACTTAATTAGTTGAGGATTTAGGGTCATTCAACAATTGTGGATAGTATTCCTCATAATTGTAGACCCGTTTTGGCACATAAAAGTCCAGGTAGCCTGTTGGAAAACAAACAACTGTTAATAAAGCTGATAATATGTTTAAAAAAAAACAGTAAAATATATTCAGAAACTTATTTTAACCGACCACAATCTTTGGCTTTTTCAATTGCAACTAACATGGCAAAGTTCATCCGCTTGCACAAACCTGAAATATCGTAATTAAATCAAAATACTGCTGGATGATTTAGCAGGTGTTAATTTGCAAGCTTACCAGTAACTACAGGTTCAAAAACTTCGTCAGAGTATGGTGAAATAAACTGCCTCAGTAGTTTTACATTCTAGGTAATTAAAAAGTAATCCATTACATTCTATTATTTAAGGAACATGTAGGAGATAATTCAAGGAATATGGTGCAGACTAATATTAGATTCATGATGAATTTTGCAAAATTAATTACCCTGTAATCAATAACCAAGTATTCATCTCTGCAAATTGGACATGGACTGCCAGTGCTAATTATATCAAAAGTCTGAAAATCGGTGAATAGAAAGATAAGAGTTAGTACTAATAGTGAGCGAGTATAATTTTAGGGCACCAGGGCAACTAAGGCCATAGAGCACCCACACAATGGAAGATAAGAGGTATGAAAGTAAGAGTATAAGGGATGATAGCGATGTTGAAGCAGGAGCTTTTACTGTGGTGGCATGTGAGAGGCTGGCCCCAGTTCCAAAAGGAACGCCTTAAGTTAGCCATTACTGGGGCCCATGGCCGGAAGAGTGGTAAGAGTGGGGGATAAAGTGAAAAAGGCCAGTCTGAAGACTAAAGCGCTGCCAAGAGGGTAGCATTAAAAGTCTGAGCAGAATTTACAAGACTTGATAACTCACCGTGCAGGATCTTCTTGTCTTGCGGGGAGTGAATGCATGCTTATGATTCCTTCGGTAAGGTTTCCAAACTGGTTCATCGCCATACGTTTCTATATATGCTATAAAAACAAATGGGAAGTTTAACTTGTAATTGTATATATTTTATACGTTTGTATTTGAGTGGCTTTCGATCACTTACCTTGACTTTCCATATATCTCATACTAACTTCAAAAGGAATTTTGACTGTTCGATCCTTGCTCGGATCAATTGGTTTTTTACGTTTTTCACTACTTTCAACTTCTTGCTCAGCATCATCCTCTGAATTAAATCTTAATACTGATGACGAGATGTACCTCGCTGGATGATTATATGAAGCCTAGAAATGGTAATATGAAAAAGGTTTTCAATTTTGTTGATTGCCAGTTGTCTCCAGCCAAACACTTGTGAAATATTTGTGGTTATACGTGCAAGCTTATATCTATATTTTTGATATTAATTACGACCAATATGTGTCAATGTTTTTCACAATAGAGATGACAATACGTTATCATTTACAAAACAACGGCAGAACGCATCTAAATATATAAAACACTCAAGCAAATGAATAAATTTTATTCCAACGACGTTTAACTAGTAATTGTAATCTCAACTGGATCTGAAAGACACGAATTTCGGGTTGCAATATACACTTGAATAGGACGTGCACGAGGTGTAATGATACATACGATATTAAGTATATTCAAATACGATTCCCGACTTGTCCTGTGTGCAAAATTTCTCAAAATAGTTGCCTGGACACATAAGGAACGAATTAAAGTCGAAGTCATAATGGATAAAAACAAAAAATAATAACTTGATATGGTGGTGCACTAGCAAGCGTGCGTTTATACGGAACAAAAAGAGCTTTCAGTGAATACGTTCTAAGCTGAAGCGCCATAATTTATTTTTAAATCACATCTGTTTTTGGCACCCTGTAGCACATAATCGAACCATTTCAAACAAATCGCTTTCTTTTATTTATTGAGATGTATGTATGTGGCATAATTCTGGACCATTTTCATAATATTGTGTATACAAGATTGTATTTTAAGTTGTATACATTAAAAAAGAGAACGAAGATGCTTCGACGTCACTGGAATGAAGGTTTGGTCCGTTATTATAGTTTTGCAACTGGTTCAGGTAATGTAAGCGGACAAGTTCGGCCTTGTACTATACGCTTTTATAAATGAAATTATTTTAATATTTTTATATATCTAGAATAAGAAGATGAAGTAACAATTTCGAAATCGACATCCCCCGTCAATTTTCTTCGAGTAATCTTTGCCTAGTATATATGCCAAAGATTTTTAATTTGGTTAAAGACAGGTAAGGTGAGGTTGGTCTGGTTGGCGACGTGCATTGTACAGGAGCAACACTGTTGAAATTCTTGCCATTTGTTTGTGATCATTGTCCTGCTAGAAGTTAAATCTTTAGTTAATCTTTGACCAATTAGCCAGAAATCAGCAAACTCAACCATTATTATAAAAGGAAGTTCATATACTTTTTTTATGGCGAAATTTTACCTTTGTCTAATTTCTTTTTGATGTTGCATAAAGTATGTAACTGGTTTAATTTGACATTTTTTCTTCATTATATTTTCCTGTAAATTACGTTGTTCATGCTGTACGCAATCTTGGGTAAAACTCTTTTGCATAATAGGTGGCAATCACTGATAGCTTCGGTGATATGCAGGATTGCTTATGTATAAAAGCCGAACTGGCATTATCCTTTATATCATCAGCTAATAAGTTATTTTCTTGCCATTTACAACAAAATCTAAGTGTGCCATCAACATCTACTTTGAAGGTGTTAATCATGTTTACTCCAAATTTCAAAAGATATACATATACTATTGTCGATTTGTATCGTTTCATTTTATAAAATATAGCCAGCTATGCCCAGGCTATTCTATGCGAAAGATATCATAAGAGGTTTCATGTATTAATTGCTTAGAACACGAAATGTGAGTTAACATGGCTTGTTGTAATTCTATATTCCCTAAATTGAGTTGATGTGGTCATGAGTTTGTATTATAATATTAGTTCGTAATGCAATCTCTTTGAAAGTTAAGGAAATCAATTGTAATATTGTATTTCTGTTTGGATAGCAGGACGACTTCTTCATTAATCATAAAGA
>JAUJYV010001240.1:0-19979 GCA_033995625.1 Ophyiulus pilosus
GTCGCCGCACATGTCTCCAGACTCATCATAAAAACCCTGATAACACCAGATTGGCACCACTGTAGTTAGTATCTAGTCAGTTTTTTTGTGTGTATCTTTTAACGCTTATTTCTCAATTATCGATGTCTTGAATATTCCTCAATTGCAAGATTGGATATCATTCCTCATTTCAGTTTTGCACCATTTCGAATCAACCAATCTGGAATATTCTTTTAAGATTATATCAATTTGCTCATCCATGCTTTGCCAAAAAACTTTCCATACAGGTAGCAATTATGCAACATGATTGTTTGTCAGTAGCACAAAAACATGGCACCAGAACGTGATATGGCGTATGAAGCTCCACTTATTAGTGACCAAAATAATAAAAACTGCACAAATCTTTGCAGCAGGCTCCTGCATAGTACTATTGTTATGCTGGTACTAACTTCCTATAATCATTTATGAAAACTGGATGTTGTAAACAGAAAACAGCAGATTTGATAATTTGCTACTTTCATCGCGGACGCCATTTTTTTATTGCCGCCATCTTGCTTGACGAAAGTTGAATGTCTCCCACTTCTTGAATATGCAATTACAATCCTAAATAATAATTAAAGCAGGCCCACTGTGGGTGCCAATGTGCTGCCAACTAACCAGAAACAGCACAACACTTCCTGTCAGGATGTAGCTTGTTTTTTTCTGCGGCGCTGGGGATAAAATCCTTTTAAAGTCTGTGCACGATTTGCTTGTTATTGATGGGCATACGTGACTGACCACATTAATTAGCTCACAAATCGTCTAGGCCTATCGTAGAAATATCCTTTGGCAATCTCCCTACAGTCGCCTGGCTTTGCCACTCGCAATACAAAAGCCATAAAACAGGCAAAGACAATTAGCATCTGGTTTTGTAATGAGTGTAAAAATGGTGGTAATTTGGCTAGCCATAAGCTATTGATTTTAACTTCCTATGGTTGAAACTCGAAAAATCGACTTGAAATATACCGAGCCTATTATGGAGATTTTAGTGGTTCGTAATTAGGGAACTGTGCGTTCACTTCCACATGCACATTTATGGTGTGAGTGAAATAACTTACTACCGTGCTATAAAACTCCTGGGCAAAGCTATGCACGGCATGCCTATGTATGCTTATAAATTGCCTAGTTATATTTTCACATCATTTTGTATTTGATAATTACCCTAAACGATTTCATCTTTAATGGCCCAAACTCACAATGAGAATTTTTGCAATAAGCTTTATGTTTTGGAGTGCTATTTTTGCTTCTTTTGTTCTCCGCGTAATCTCATTTACATATTTTATGAGACTCTGGGTGGGATTTATCTTCAACTCCTTCATCAGCTCTTGCTATTTAATATCTAGCAACTAATTGTCGGGTAATGTTTCACGGGAAATGGCTAAAAAAAACTAACCGATTGAGAGTCACCTCATGAAGTCTTCCACTTAGACGATCATTATTTTGAATTTACAATGTGTTACATATCCTTTGGGATCTTCTCTGTTGCTGCTGTTTTTTTAATCGTAAAGTTAATTATCACAATATGCTGATAGGCAGAACTAAAATAACTACATGTAGCAAACGTGTGCATAATTGCATTATTTAAAGGGTAGCATTAACTAAGCCTGGATATAAAGAAACTTGTTTTTACTGGACCACACATTGTCAGCTTTAAATAGTTAATTTAGTCTGTCATTCAAATTATTAAAATACATAATTGCGATTCGTGAGAAGGCTGATTTTATGATTTGTATGATTGACAATTAATATATGACAGGCTTTATAAAAGTTGAAACCTAAAACAGTTAATTACTACTATTGGTCCTACTTTTTGCATGCGATTTAGACGATGGAATTAAAATAGCCTTCCTAGCGAAAGTCAAGATTTATTAAATATTCAATTTAAGAATGAAGTCAATACTGACGTATAGAAGCAATCTACTGAAACTGCTTTGGTATGGCATCCCCCTACCATATGGCATTTGTTTTGATGATTGTAGGGTACAGAGTTGAATTGAATAATTTAAATGTATCAACGTACAAGAGCTTTATTATGAAAATATTGCAGTCGTTGAACAATGGTGTGCCTCTTTGGATGTTCGTATTTACATTGAAAGCATTTATCATTGCCTTTGTATTTGCTGATGAGCTTTTCCTGATAGCTTAACTTTGTTCTTGAGTATATTTCTATTGAACATGTTCTATCATGTGATAGACATGTGATGTTCAGAATGTTCACATATTGACAATTGTCCATGTTCTCTCTTATACGTGTATGTTTATTATTAGTCCTTTTTTCATACAGAGTTTATTTTACGAGATATAAAAATACACCAGACTTCCAATCAGCATAACAATTCTCAAAAAGAATAAACAAAGACTGATAACAACAAATAACAACCCTACATCTTTCAATCAGTTAACTTAATTTTTGAAAACAGCTAATCGTTACTGACATTGAGTCGTGTATGTGAGGGTGTTTGATAAGGCGATGGAATTAAATCAGTTTTATATTTCATGGTTGCATTTTTTTTATCAGGCCACCAACAAAACAACAAGAAATTACAACCGGCCATTGTAGTTAAAGGAATTTTGTGTAGCATTTTCTAATTTGTTCAACATCCTTCTGATAATCCCATCGATTTGATAAAATAAGGTATTCTGCAGAGGAAACAAACTTATAAGACCTTTTTAACAGTGAGCCCCTACACCATCAGTTATAGGATATATGCTACTCTGACCCGCACTTGTCATTGCCAGCAGAAATTCTTTGTTCATATCTTTCGTAAAGTACACTTGAGGCACGTTTCATTGCTTTGCATATTGACTCCCGATTCACACTAAGCAGTTCATTTTTCCTTTTAATGCAGATTTTGATGGTGAACGACACAGCCTGTCGACTGTTCAACATGTGCAGCGAAGAGCTGTGTTCACGAACGCTACCAGAACTTTTTGTGCAGTTTGGCCGTGGTCCAGAAACCCTAACTGAAAATCAGTTGGAGACATCTGGACAAGTGGTGCTTATCTCTGGAAAAGTGGTAAGTCAGAATTGCGCATGCTTTTCACTGTTTTCGTTTAAGATTATGGAAGTCCATTTATTTTTCGCTTTTGAAAAATTCAAGTTGGGTCTTATCCGTTGAGTGTTCCAGGGCTTGAAAGGGGTCATATTTTGCGCGTTGGTTGTTTTCAGGGAAATGGACTATTGACTGATAATCCATCTAAGTGTAATTTAACGCACAATCGGAAGCGTCAAGAGCAATTTCAAGTTCTTACGTTAAAAAAAAAAGCATTTCAATGTAGTGTTTGCCGTTGGAAAGTGCTCTTCACGACCTTTTAGAATTTTTCTGCACTGTTTGAGCAAACGCGCAATTCTGTCATCTTTAACACTGATGTGCTATAACAACCAGCTTAAATAAGTGTTTAAAGAAGCAATACTGCAGTGATGAAAATAAAACAGCATTTGAAGATAATATATCCTGAATATATAGCGAAGTCTTGTTATATGTCACATTTTCCAACAATGACACATCAGCTTCTCTGGCTGACGTTACCAGGCTGGTTGGTAACACAGTTAAAACTTGATTAAAGTCACGGTGCTATGCTATAGTTATGCAGATTATCATCATTATATTAACGTGTTAATCATTAAGGATCATCTTATTTTCTCTCTTGCTAATATTCTCTTGATCTTGCTATGCTTGCATGAACATTGTCTACATTTTCTACAGAACATTGACTAGAAACGACTGTAGTTATGCACTTTTATTAAACCGCAGAGGTTGTTTTTATTAGTAAAAAAAATCGTTGGTTTCATGCATATCACATGATGACAACGAAACAAATATTTAACTCTGGAAATATTCACCTGCTCGTGTGCTAAGGTATATTTGACACGATCCACCAGTTTTGTTTGGCAAAAGTTGTGCAGCGCACATTTTCAATATCCATAAACTGCTAACGTAAAAATTGCCTTTATGGAAACTTCCTAAATTGAATTGCAGCCACAATCCATTTCGCCCCTTTGATGGGGAACGTTTCTGACAGAGTGAATTTGGTAGATTTACCATTTTTCTAAAAATGACTTTGCGGATGGTATAGTAAAACTAAATAGGACTTGTGTTTTGTGGATTATGGCATATGCGACTCTAAAGAAAATCAGGTGGCACGTTGCATTCATTATTCGCTGAATTCACGTCATATCCCTGATGCAATTCTGAATAAACAATATGCCTTTAACCCAAGGGCCACCGTGAAAATCGATGCATAGTGCACGTTTATGCGGCGCAGTCATTTTTCCCGCTTTGCTCCATGCAAATTTTCAGTTTTATCAAATTACAGATATAAAAGTAGTATCATCTATAACAGTACATTGTACTTGTTACAATGATTGTGTTTGTACCATCTAAGCGAATGACCTAAAAAGATAACCCATCGCATCCATGTTAACTTAAGCACCAAGAATTATCTTGGTAATGATTAGATTGTTGTTTAATTTGTTATGGGTTTTCCCCACGGCTTGTTGTTATGCAGATTTACGATATAAATAGCTTTGTTTATTAAAATGATTAAGTGTACCTCGAGAACCGACATGCCCCTTGTGGTCATCGGACCAACTAGTCCTTATTGGCATTGCACGTCCCTGGCAATGGATTGCCCAATTAGCGTTTAATTTTACTAATTGTTGCAACATTTAATACACGTTTACGATATTGATTCAAAGTGTTAAAGTAAGCTGTTAAACAAGCTACAAAGCAGCGACATTAAATTGTTTTATGAAATAAAGTAACCCTGACTTTAACCTTTGTTAAAACTTTTTAAAGTGCTACATTATCACATTACCGCTCTGTAGCATCTTCATCGATAATTTTCTAGAATGGAGGTTGACGATGCAAGATGATTTAGTAACAACTGATGTCATATCAGATTAGTTAATGTTCTGTATCTTCCTGCTGTTTTTGTATGACATCGCTCCAACCATGGGCATACAAAGTAAAAGCGACGAGAAACAATCTACATTTTAAAATTTTATATGAGATTAAAAAGTGTACCGAAAGCTAATTCAGATATAACTTTAATTTAATAAAACGTGATTTGACAATTAGTCAGTTATCCTTATTGAGGCATTTCCAACATGGCCGCTTCTGGAGTAAAAGAATGCGGCTATGTTGGATATGCCATGATAAAATATTCATTCCCCACTAGGGAGCGCTGAATTGGAATACGACTTGGATTGATAGAAGTGTTTAGAGTATTGCACTTGTGTGTTTTAAGTAGTTTTATCACATATTTTCCAGAACTTTACCCCTCATTAGTTGATTTTCCAATACTCAGTTCGCTTTTATCCCGTCAGAGGCCAGTACAAGCTTCTCTGAGTCTCTGAAATCGGATTTAAATTTCTCTAAATATCGATTGCAACATGGTATTTACACGGTTATCAGGTCTTGGCAAATTGATTATGTAGAAGTGTTTATTTTTTCCCCAATGGAAAACGCTGGAAAACAATACTGATTTTTAATTAGCCAGCATGGAGTGTTGGATTTGATAGGGTCTCATCTTAGATTAAACGTGCACCTTGTCAAATGGTACAAATGCCATATATAGGCTACAGTGTAGTTACATGAACATGATAAGGCTTCGTGCAGTTACGAAAGTGCACGTTTTTCTTACTTTTCTGATAAGTATACCCATAAATAACCAAAGTATAGGACCGAAAATAGAATTTTCTGCAGCCTCTGTGTCGATGGTTTTTTCCACATTTTATCGTGTGCTTTGGAAAGTTTTTTTATAAGTGCCTATGGAAAGCACTGCTTATGTCGTTGATTACAGAGGGAAAATCCAAACCTTTGGATTTGTTATAGCGGTGAATAACCCTATGCTCATTCTCTTTGGGCACTATCTTTACGTACCGGCCAATGAAGACCACCCTTATGGCACGATAACAGAAGTGTAATATTGTGCTGTGTTGCGTTGGTGTCACAATGACAGAGTGGCAGCTGCATGCTCACGTACGCACACCTGTATTCTATACGTTACACTCTTATTTGCGTCTCATTCGACGCTTTTGCATTATTCAAGAATCTCATAAATGTTGGTTTTATTTGCAGTTGGAAGCTGTGCTATCATCTGGTGAAATAGTGCCCGTATCATTATGGATGAGAAAACTGGAGTCCGAGGTGGAAACTAGGTTTATAGCGGTCATGGAACCCGTTCAGAGAACCACTGCATCAGTAACATTTGATGGCACGGTAAGAATGAGATTTTGTATCTTTGTCGCTACTACACTTTCCATATAATCTGATTCAAAGTTCTGAACTGACACATGTAATTCAGCAAACAAAGGGGTGGATCTTTCTGAAATTAAACCATTCAGAACGATTCATAAACTTCTAAACAATATACTTAGTGTTATTTCACTTTGCGTTTATATGACGTCTGTATACGACGCTGAATCAACTAAATAACAATGATCACCATTGTTTCGTAAATTAAGCGTCACATTTGATACGTATTGTTTATACCTTTCAATTGATGATGTTTATGGACTATTTCAACCGGTGACATTTGAAAAGATTACTTTTAACGAGGTTGACTTGAGGCTCCATACAATTTTAGTTTTATACAAAATAAGTTGATGTTTTGCTCGGATATGTTTGGCACTACGCAGTTGTGCAAACTGAATAAGTTACGATTTGTCGGACCTCTTCTGCACCATTCTTTTTAACATAGCTAATGTTTCTAGTGGTGTTGTTCTTAGCAACATCACTGTTCTTAGCAATGTTTCTTAGCAACTGCAATGCTTCGTTGTTATAGCTAAAATTTAATTTTCGAATTGTAGTTTTATCAGCTATTTGCAATTGGTTTAGTCAGTAAATCATAAATTGACTGAAAACTTGTAATGTATCCGATTAATGCATGTTCGTGGTTTTCTACATTAAACATTTCCTTTTGAGTGATTGTAGCAAACGACAGCAAATAATTATACACACATTAGTCAATTCACAGGAAAGTCGGTATTCAAAATTTTTTGCTGCTGGATGTACTTATTTGCATGATGTACGTTTGCTGACGTAGTTTGTAGATATCAGCATTTACCCATGCATTGTGGCTTGACATCTGTTGAATCACTTGCGTAGATGCAAGTTTGAGTATTAAGAACAATTGATTTTTTTCAAAATATCTTTTACTACCCCTATTTGCTCGGTTTGATCAATTTTAATCGGTATACTGGTACATTCCAACCGTTTTCATATTGGTAATTCACATATGCTGTAATATGATTACTGGATTTATTCAATTTTTTTTAAGAGTAATGTTTAAATGCCAACATAGCTTTTTTGGCACTAAAAGTGCAAATTTTGAATTTTTTGGATATAGTTACATTTTCATGGCCATTTATGGTGGCCTTTCAGTTGAGCAACCAATTCCACATTTCTGCTTTTCACAGATGTTTTTTTATGTGCCACCTACACGTCAGATTTTTTACTGTTATGCCCACTCACCGACATTAAATCATGGCCGTTGCATTAACGAGGCTCGAATGATATGATTTTCCCTCTTGTGTGGGGTTTAATAGAAATTGTTGCACGAAACCAATTAGATATACGGTTTAAAACGTATTCACAACTATGTTTTAAACTGAAACAGACCTTGAAGGCCAAACTAAATTCAAAACCGTCCATAGAAAGAACCAAGGTTCTGGTATTCTTCTTAACTAAAAAGTGGGACGTAAGTGCATTACGTTTACAAACCAGAAAAAGTAGACTAGGCCGAAAATAAAATGTCATCAGGGAATTAAATTAGTAGACTTGCGGTATAAATCTAGAATCCAAAGAACTAACCTGCGTACTAGACTTTGCTTATGTAAAAATGCCTGGTTATCAATTTTTTTTAATCAAAATATTAAAAGTTAATTAGTACGAGTTCAAAGCTGCTATCCGACCTAAGTGATTTTCTTCGTAATTATTCAGAGAATATCTAATTCGGAATTATGTAAATAATGAATACATCGGCAAAGATTATTATGAGATTGGATATAAACTGAAAATTGAAAAAACGTATGTTCTATAAGAACATCAATGGGAGATTAATTATTACCACAAAAAAATTAAGTCAGATGATGCATGCATAATTGAAATGAAGTGGTAGACCAAGAAAAATACATTTGAAATCGAAATCCCTAATGAATTCCTTCTGTAATGGCATATTTCATCTACACAGTTTGCTTCATGGGTTTTAGAATTGTTGAGGTTAAACTACCAAATTGTCATTGGAATATATAGAGGGTTCCTTTCATTGAAGCTTATACATGTAACCGCAGATGAAACTTTGAAACTTATATTTAAATTACGACATTTTTGAAACCACTGATGCATTGTACATTCGGTAGCGCTTGGTTCCTTCACCCCATCCAAATTTCATGTTATGGCCAGTTTTGCGATGCATTATGGCCAAGTTGGTGCTCATGCAGAAAAATGATAAGTAACTTTCGTTTTTTATCTTAAGCTTGATAGCCTCTAAAATGCAAAAGTTTTTTTTATTGAGCTAAAGAACTGCGTCATATATTTAATATTTAAACGCAAGGATACAATCTATAGTGTAGAAGATATGCTGGTTTTTTTCTCCAGGCAACCTAATGCATTACCTTTTATTGTAATTACAAGTAAAATTGCAACAGCAACGTAATAAGGAACTAAGCCCTTTTGGCGTTAAAAGCAAAATTCCATGTTCCTTATTATAAAAGTATTCGTAAATTCTGCACGTGTTCGATATTATGCAATACGTGTGCTAAATTGATAACTCTGATGTTTCTTAACAACACTAAATGTGTGCAGTATTTTGAGTTTCTCTAGTTTTTTCACTTTAAATATATTAGAAGTTGAAATTGCGTAAGGGGATTGGTTAGTCGACTGATTGTAAAATAATAGTTTGTTGTAATATGCACTTTTATTATAGATGGAAGTACTTTTACATAAATAAAGAAAACATATGTTAGATTAACTCCCGGATAACATCTTCTCTCAATATAAACTTTGTCTTAGAAATTATAGGCGAAGTTAATAACATTACACAAATATAGTGATTCCCATTCTGAATTAGTAGCATATGCTGTTCGCAATTTACTAAAAGCAAGCCACACGACATCAGCGTCTTTGTAATGTTTGATTAGTGCTTGGATAATCGATATGCTCCAGCGACTGTATACTACTTCCTCTCCTTTAATTTATACAGTCTTCTTGTATGTCTTACCCTGATAAATAATCTTCATTGATTTCAAAGGTTGGTTTATGTATGAACTCTTGTCATTTCATAAGGTTATTCTGCAGCGTGCATGAACAACAATATAATATCTTCATGAGGGGTGTTGGATGCCGCTCTGTGGTAAACAAGTGACTCATTAATTTTTAATATGGGGTTGGTGGAGTTATTTGTGTCTGTCTTACAACGAAATGGGAATTACACGGTATAGATACGCTATCATGAAATGTGTTCAATCTTGAAATGTGACATTTTGAAGTTAAAAATAGAGCTGAATTGAACGTGCTATCAGATGGTGTGAAATCTGTACCTCTATGTACTGATTGATTGCCATTCTGAATACATGTGGAGGCTGCGTTTCACAGAAGGCGTACTGCGTACAGTCATTTCGTGTTAAAATTGATCTGACAACGTGCTGCAGAAAGCGTGATCTGTTGGTAATGGTAGGCTCGGTGATTGGCGCAATCATTTGATTGCAAAAATCTTTGACTTTGATTGTATATGTTCCACACCTTTTCTCGATAATTAGCAATGAAGTTCTGTATCGTTTTGCCATTTTGGTTTCAGTTACATTAATATAATGAAAGGGAAAACCATGTTCGTAAGCTCTAAATGCGTCTCTTTATTGAATGCATTTATGGAACTACAGGACCATGGGATTATTTGGTTAGATTTACGTTTTTGTTCTTATACGAGTTTGATTTGTTCATATCTGTGATATCTGGTGCAGTCTTGAAATGACTGCTTTGCATCTGAAACTGAAATGATTTAGTCTTGCTTTGCCATATCCTAACCACTAAGATTCTAAGTAGATATTTTTTGTAATCTATAATATGTGGTAATGTATGTTCCAATAAATATGTTAAAATACCTGCTTTAAACTAATACTTTGCAATTCATAAAATCAAAATGACTGAATGAAACTAGAACGCGTATCACATGTGAAATAGCACGTTGTATTAATTCGCAGAGTTTTTCTGTAAAATTTGACTTTAAAATTGAATTCTTCATAAATTAGATTATTGATATTCCGCATCAAGTTCGTTTGGAGAATGTGTTTATATCAACTAAAATAATCGAAACTTTACACTTGTCCCAGAATAAGCAATCAATTTTTAGTAATATTTGCGAATTGCTTATTAGTTTCCAGAAATCAGGGTTTCGCAATGACATCTCAATATGATTGACAGTTAAATGGATGACAGCTCCATTGCTCGTATTTATGTGAGCGAACAAAATGTGAAAATTGTGACAAATCACCAAAGTTCAATAAATCAAAGGTTGCATTATCTGCTTTATTACGACTGTGGTATGGTGAATGTATTGACTTATAGACTATAGTCCTGAGCCAGGTATTGCACTGTCCATATTTGTTATCATGTCAGTCAATTTGGTATTACTTTGCTAACTTATAAGGTACCTATGTACGTTAAAAGTACAACGTGACCCAAGCAAATGACGATCATGATAATTTATCATAAAAAGCTTGACCCTGCTTTTCTTAAAGAGTTTGCAAACATGCAAAATATGCAAAGTTCATTAAAATAAACTTTCTTACTCCTTAAGTTACCTCTCTCTCATTTGGTGAATGTTTCTTGTCTGAGTTGATGTTCTTAACAGTTATTTGTAAAAGTACATACACATTCGTAATAAAATTGAAATTCAGGCGCTGCGGCATATGACCTCTTGGATATTATGATTCATCAGGTTTGTGTTATCATCACAAAGGCATTAAAGCTTATAATGAAGTATAATTTACGTTATAATTCGCGATTATATATAGTTGTGAAATACAGTACATTAAATGGATTCGTGCTATCAACCACGTAGGCACATTCGTTTTTAGGACAGTACTGGGGATGTTGGTTAGCGGTATACAGACTTCTGTTGATTCATTGTTCAAAGGCTAATAAATCACAAGCAAACACACCTTTGTTACTTGTTTTCTGTTACAAAAGAGGCTTCACTTTTAAGTCATTGATCACACCTCCACTTTCCGTATTTGGACTATGAAACCATTATCGTTTTGACTGGAAAATGTTGGTTCAATAGCCTTTACGTGTATAATGATGCATGGTAGCTAAACGATATCTCTTTATGAACCTGAATCAAAAGTCCAAAGCCTGCATGGAATTATTAAACGTACCTTTTGTACTTTGGATTAACAATGACGGTGCTTTATCACATGCTATGGCACACCGGGTACAAATTCGAAATATTCCAAAATAAACCCATGAAAATCCTGTACAGTATGTGTTGATTATAGAATGTCAAACCAAGTTTTGGGTCAGTACATTACCACGCTCAGTTGTATTGCATAAGAGATGGTCAAGCAATTTTATTTCAGCTCATTAAAAAATCAATGTACAAATTATAAAATGAGCTAGATCATGAAGACAGCACATTTCAACCGATTTTATACAAATCTTTTTTTAATCGACTAAAACTAATTAAGGACCACCACTGTTATTAGAGAGTTTGAGCATGGCAATGTCTTTAAACTTTAATTGCCATGATGAACCACGCATGCGCACCCATTACGTTCAGTTAGTTAATTGGGTAGTTCAATGCGTGGCTCCTCCCTTCCCACCATTAAAGTTAACGTAATTATAAAAACGTTGGCATGCTCAAACATTCAAACTGTTTATTATAATCCAGTAAAGACGGAAATATAACTAAACGTCATCAGAAAAATAAAATATCAAATAAGCATTCAAGTTAGTAAAAGCAAATAGAGCAAAAATTGTAGGAGTTTTAGAACTTGCTGAAAGGTCCTAGTTGTAACTTTTGTTAAAATGACTACAGAAAGTATAATCCATTCTACTGTTTTCTTAATATTAACTGATGTAGTAAGTTACAAACATTAATTGGTTCCAAGCCATTCTTGTGAAGGAACTCCGAAATAATTAATGTGTTATGCAGATGTTTTAATTGAAAATGCATTCGTATTTCTATGTCATGTGATAAGGGATCGAATATAATAGCACCAACATTACATTCATTTTTCCTCTTTTGAATGAGTGCGCAAATATGAATAAGAAAAATTGAAATTATGACCGTTTGCTTCCGGGGTTATGTAGGCACGTTTTTTGAATAATTGTAACATCATCCAGTGCAGGTACAAATATATTTGAAATACTCGCCTATGACGTCACATGATGTCACCGGTGACGTGATTGCATTACTAGGAACTATACTCTTGATCAACCCTTTTCATATCGCACTGTGCGTCATCTGTTTACATTGTGATCTCATCATTCTAGGAACGACAAATTGGCGTGTCAGTTTTTTGTTTACTAACTTCACGGTATATTCATGGCTAAGCTTTTACTTTTTAAAATTCAATTTCTTTGAATATATGGACACTTAAGGTTTTTTTTATTGTTGATTGTATTATCTCTAAACTTGCGAATTATGACCTTAAATTTCGTATAACAAGTATAGTTTAATACTCTTCCCCATTGGAAGTTTGCGTCATCGGAAGCATTAAATCTCTGGTTATTTGTCAACAAGAGAAATCCACAAATAGATGAACTTGGGATTTCTGTTATTTGTCTAATAGAGATAGCAGATGAAGGCCTTAGCGAAAGGTTTATTTTTTCAACTCTATGTCCCTGTACATTTTGCTATAAATCTTCTAATCTTCAATGGCCTCCGTACCTATTCATTGGGAGGTCAATACATACATGTTGGGTTCATCTGACTTTCATAAAGGTTTTTGTGTTTGTGTCCCACATAGAGACAGTCAATGCTAATTAGACGTAAAATCTAATTATCACTATTGAAAACCACTTCGCAAGCATCGGTGACTTTGACGTCAGTATAACCTGATTTTTTTTGACGAAATTCAAATCGAAATATACGTATATTAGCTGGATTCTGATGGCGGATTTAGGAGAGTCAATCGTGTTGACCTGCTATTGTGTTTGACTTATGATGGTATTGTTCGTATTCACCATGCTTTGCAGTTCAATATAAGCCGATGGCAATGAACATTTATTGACTTTATAATCCTTTTTAAATTCGTGGAAAAACGCATTATCACGGATATCCTTTGTAGGCTAATTTCAAGTGGTTTATTGAAATACTTGCGCAAGCCTGCTCATGCATTTGGCAACTTAGTTTTGAAATGTTCTGCGAAATCAAAGTGTCTCATAATTTATGCTTCGCATAGGATGTGACATTAATTCTTGGCTGTTGATCACAATGCCCACGAGTAATGTATAATTAATACTGTTTTGTAAGAAATCAATGTCTTGTGTGTAAATTTGCTTAGGACCATGGTCGAACTTTTATATAGTTATACCTTGCTCTCGGAATTTATGCACTGTCAATGAAGCCAAAAGTACTATATTCTTATTTTAAATTTGGTGCCACATATATAATACATGTTCATAACATGTGTTACATATAAATGTAATCCCTGACATATTTTAAGCAAGTATGTATTCTGATTAATTTGCGTTACTTGTGGAATGCCTGCTTTCACGCTTTTTCTACTGATGGTATTAATTAGTTATTTTTAAATTTTTCATAGTAATGCAGTGTGTATAACATCTTGAAACAAAATCTTACTTGGAAACAATGAAATATTGCAAACTGTATTTTTTTCCTTCAAAAATGTGATTAAAATCACATAGTGCTGGCAAAACTATGGCAATATTAAATTCAGCTCACCTTACTGCCATTATAACAATGCCATATATTTTAGGGCCTTATTATTATTATTATTAAGTAAAATAATAATAATAACAATAACAACAACAATAACAATAATAACTTTACAAGTTTGATGTAATTGGGTTAATTATAATTTCGCATGGCGGTTATGCAATTTGTCCTGTAAATTACTAAAGTGATGTAATTGGTGGTACATGGTGGCGTCCAGTTACTACAATAGGTACTTTCAAATATAGTAGGAATATAGGAATATAGAAATATAGGTAGGAATGTACTAAAATTTGAGTAAAATTCAATAGGCAAACACATACTACTGCCACCTATTTGAAGGTACCTAAAACCATTTAAAATACATTTCAATGAATAAGCTTTAAACCATACTGCGCATGCTCCACGTTTAAAATGCATATATAATCGTTTTTGCACATTCGAGTACAAATAGCACTGTATCCATTTGGAGAATTCAATATGCTTATATGGAAGCAAATTCGTAGGAATTTGCGAACTTGTTGACGTACGAATAGTTGAATTAGAGCAAATCGGAACAGATATGTACAAGTATGTTAAGTTCTTCTGAAATGCATGCAAATTATTGTTCACGTCTGATAGGGCTCCACATACGGCTGTCTATGGGTGAACCAATTTATACTAGGCAATCGGTTAACCGGATAATTGTTGAGTTTAACCATGCTATTTGCTATGCACTCTGGCCTAGATGGAAAATCTACTCAACCCTTTTCCTCCAGAAATTAACATCCACCCAATGGGGGCATCGTCCCTTGTATTTCAAATGTGAAGGGGAAAATTTATGGTTTTGCTAATTATATGTATGCTGTATATGCATATATCATGCTGCTATATTTATCTGTATTTAGTAAGCATTTAAATACTTAACAACCCGGGCAAAATAAGTGTGGGCTTATTTTAGTTCATAGAAACTATTTTTAGTTGCGTACCTGTTCAAGTTATCACCAGCGCTATATATATATAAAAAAAGATGACAAACCTCTGACTAGGGTGTTAACTCTATTAAATGGGCCAAGTTACGTATTAAATCCTTGAAACTGACATTGTGCTTATCAACTTGAGGTGTTTGATAGATATTATGGCGCGGTCCAGAGAAGTGGGCGTTTGATTAGATGAAATCTTATCAGGATGCTGGGTAATTTTCCACGAAATTGTAATCTCTGATTTATGGAATTACTTGTTTTTTGTTTGTTATTTTTCAATAGTCGCACGTATCCGCTAATCAGCTGTCACATAATGGAAACAATGTTTTAATGAATTATATTAATGGAGAAAAAATGTTACTAAAACATTAGCACCATTGCAATAATTCTTGAATTAGATTTTAGGAAGTTAACTTTGCTTTTGGAAATAATTTTAACTGATATTTATTGTACAGTTTTACAAATTTTCCTCATATCGCTTTTTAAATAAATTAACAGTCTTGGCATGAATCCAAAATTGTTGCGAAGTCTATCGTGTTCGATTTTTTGAGCTAAAACATTTTGAAAGTTCATTGTTTTATTTGCTTACCTTTAAAAATGTTTTGTTCTTTATAATTAACCCTGGCACAAGAGCTTTTTAGTATGACATTTCCAACATGGCCGCGACCTAGCAGAGCAATATGGCACTGCCATGATGGAAATTATATATTTAGTGCCGAAAAACGAAGAAATCCTAATGTCCAATTTAAAATCCAATTGAATTCTTGCCAATTGCAGTTATTTTAAAAAATTTATAAAAATATCAGAATTCTTGTATAGAAACTTTTGACTTATTTTGGATGTGCATTCGTTGTTTGTGGTACTTATTCCATAAAAAATGTGCTTTTAAAGATGTGCATGTCGAGATTCACTTGATACATCATATTTTAGTTACCATACTGGTTAGATATTCAGTAATTCCAAATCGTCATTTAGTACCTGTTAACCATTGCACTGACGTCACAAAAGTGCACATTGATGATAGTTACAAGATGTTTTCGCGGGCATATCGCCATTGCTGGTATTTATTACATGTGATACGCTTTGATAAGTATACTAGTATACTTTGTCAGCACGTAGAGTAAGCCTTATTTAAATCTTCCATTTATCTCAGATATCGTTGACTGGAAATGTAACGGGAATTAAATTCCGCTATAGTGTATAGTTTATCACCTTGTTAGGGTCATTGCAAACCCTTATCTCTTTGACTATAATACTTTACAGAAACTGCTCCCTAAAGACTGTTTTGCAACACGCAGTAACCATACCAATATTCCTTAAGGCACATTTGCGAAATATTTTACGAATACTGTCAGGCGAGCTATCTTTGAAACTAAATTAGGCGTTTGTGTAAACTGTGATTGTTCATGCGATATTTCTCACGAGATGACTGGTAACCCTTTCGGGTAGTTTCAGTTGAACGCGAAAAACATCACCTAGATGAAGATAGTTAACTTTTTTTTACACTTTTCCTGATAAAATTGTTTTATGGCTATAAAGACGGAATGGATTTCAACCTAGTTCAAATCGATTTTATATAACATTTATCCAAATCGGTTAGAAGATTTCAGCTAGTTTTCAGCCAGGTTGAAATCCATTTCGCTTGACTACATACAGTCACTGCACCATTTCAAGTAAAAGTTTGAGAATAGATTTTTATTTATTTGAAATTTTAAATGTTTGAAGCTTAGTATACGTAACATTTCATAGCGGTTTTTTAGTAGTTTATTTATAGTGTACAGATTTTGTTTTCTTCTCAAAAACTTATTTTTGCAATAAATCTTGGTTTTTATTACCCGAATTTCCATTCGTTTTTTAGAAACTAATATATGCCGTTATTTTCCTATCATTTACTTCCACTGATAGCACTGTGTAAATACATATTTTGTGGTTTAGCTATTAGTGATAAAAATAGCACCAGCTGCACATTTACATGCTTATTACCGAGTGGTTTTTGACCCCACCCTTTGATAATACTGCATTTCACGCAGTATGAAATAGCTGCTATTTTGGCGAAAACTGTGTCAAATTAGGATGGTGTGATTTGTAAATTTCAACAATTAAATCTTATGTGTGGTGAAAAGCGGTTTATTCAACATGCATGCTATTTCTACATTTTGGCTTCAGAATCTGCTAAGTTTTTTTTAAAGTTTTTTTTTAGAAAATATGTGGAAAATAGTAAGAAAAACACGGGATGTTCATAGCAATATGCAATTACAATCCATGGCATTGGTGAAATGATCGTGGCGTAAAGTTATTGTTCCATTGTCAATTGTGGGCTAAAATTTATGCATTATTGTTTTTAGTATCCATTGATATAGTTTGATAATGTTTGTCCTGTTGAAAGTTATCTCATTCAGCGATTCGGCTTGATTTTCGATTATTTATCCTAAAAATAATGAAAACCATGCGCTAGCCAGACAATAATAGGGTGTTTTTCAGTGTCAAAATAAGACGCATGTTGCTCACCATGACGGTAAAATTTTAGTTTAACTATATTATACTTTCAAATTATCGCGTATAAACATACCAGAACAATTGAAATTATGGTAAATGTCGCCATTCATATGCTGATGAACAAATTTAAGGAAATGGTGACGTTTGAACACTTATATACCCATGAGGCACCGGCGGGTTCCCAAAGGCCAACACCGCCATCTTTGTTGTTTACAGTATTTTTCATAAGGCCTGCCCAATCGATGTTTTTATAAGTTGTTTACAATTTTTTTATAGTATTGAATTGCACAATGGGGATTCTTAAATTATCATCCTTAATTTAGGATGATTTATACCTGATACGAAAACTTGACAGTATGGTTTGTTCTCTGATTAGAGATGATGAAACGGTTTCAACGAGCTAATAATAACTGTAGTCACGGAATGAATTTCATCCTAACTGGAAAACGACTTGGTTAGAAATTATATAAAATAAGTATATTGTACGTGCAACGAGCAGCTAATGCGCATGCGCACATTTTCGTAAATTCCATCCAAATTGGATTTCAGTTAAGAAGAAATCCATTCAGTGACAGTTTGTACTTTTCATAACAAAAATCAGATAAAAATATGGATTATGGAGACATTACTATTCGGAGAAATTACAAATTTAAACCACAGCCTCTGCTAGCTGACCATTAGCCTGGTTAGATTTTAAAAAAATAGTTTTTGCAAATTATAAGGTTTATGGCTCAACAACTGCAATACTTTTATACAATTTTAATATATCCAGTTTTCTTAATTAATACCAATGCAATGGAATGTATGAGAAATATATAGGGTCACCACTGTCTCAGAACAATTAAAAAATTATTAAAAGCATAAATAAGATAACTGGTGATTTTTTGCATAATAAAGAAACACTATGCAGGTTTTTCGTATTTAACATATTTTAAAATCGTTCGGAGACTGTCAACACCCTGCATTTTAAATAAAAAATACTAGTGCATGCAATGTTCCTGGTGACAAAAGATTTGGATAATTTCCTTCGTTAAACCATTTGATGATATTATGAAGAATCTTAAACTAATTGGACTCCGCATGAATGTTTTGTTTAGTTTTTTTTTTAATAATGTGTTTGTTCACCTATATCTATCTACCTGCTCAATTGCACGTAATTTTCTACCCCTGAGTATTAAAAAGCTGTTGTTGATGACCGTCATCTCATTTAATGAGTTGTTTACGTCTTTCATAATAGGCCAACGTAACACAGTTTGTCATTTTTTAAGTATTTCATCTGCGCAATTTTTTCGATTTGTATAAGTAATTTGTTGAGGAAACATCATGTGCCATTGGCCTGGGTTTCACGTTTCTGAAAACTATGTTATAGCTAGGGTCAGTCATCAATGTGTTTAGGGGTCCTCGATATTTTGATAGAACAAATTATTATGGTTATGCGTAATGTGGTTCAAGACTATTACATTCTCGTTGTACTATCTTTAGACAGTATGTTCTTTAACTTATTCATATAACCACGTTGCACAATTCGTCAGTTAATCTTTTTATGTTAGATCACTTGTAAATTATATCTGGAGCAGTATACACGTATGCAGTGTTCCTATTATCTTTTAAATGTAAATAGAAATGGTTCATTTTGAAGTCTGTCAATATTTTATCTGCCTTAGTTGATAGCAAATGTACACCTGCCCTAAATGAAATGTAATCTTTCTGAGTTCATTTCTGTCTTAGCATGTTAGTCAATGCAAAATACAGGGTGGATGAAAAATGAAATCCAAATTAATAACGGATTTGAACAAATGTAATAGCTCTGATTTGCAAGGTTGAGGTTATGAAACCAGATTTACTCCAAGTCCTCTATTCAGAGATTTCTAGATTTCAGAAGTATATTATCAGAATTGCATTAAAACGATCCATTATATTGCAATTCATACTTTACTAGAATCTTTACATTTTGGATGCTTTAAATTTGAAATGGAATACACACATTTAAAAAAAAAATTGAATAAAAAATTCATTCAAAGTTTACAATGTTTGCAAAATAATGTTACAAAAACGTAACATTTTTAAGCAGTTGCAAACATTTCTTTAAATATATATTTTGTTTGCCGTTTCTTAAAAAACGGTGTAAGTGCTCATGTTCCTCGTCCATCAAATTCACTTTTTATTTATTGCGAACATGTTTTTAGAATTATGTACCTGTTTTACATTTTTCACTTGAAAACTCAGTCAACTTCCTTCATATTAAATTTATTTTTAATTTTCTCGGCAACCAACTTAAGCTCAAATCTTAGTGTTTTCAAATGTTCTCTCCGTCGATAATTTCCGGGAAATTATTTTATTGAAGTGTTTTTTTCCGGCATGCAAACATTGAAAACAGTTTTGAAATATTGAAAATAATTCCTTGTTTTTGTGGTCACGGTCGTGATGAATCTTGCCCTATGGGTAGCTTTTGAGTGGTGACGCGGCTTGGTAAGGCACACAGGAAATTTTAATATCATGTTATCACGAACTTGTAATTCACTGAAACCAGAAATCGAATGGCAATAAGCCAAGTTAGAGAACTTCATATCCCAATTTTGTGTTTGCCGGTTGGTTGTGTTT
>JAUJYV010001241.1:0-19958 GCA_033995625.1 Ophyiulus pilosus
ACTACCCAATGAACTAAATGAATGTCATGAGTGTGCATGACGTACAGTTAATTAATTGGATAGTTAAATCCGTGGCTTCTCACTTCCCGCCGTTAACGTTAAGGTTAACGTTAAGGCGTTGGCTGGCTCAAACTCTCTATTTGTAGCGTCAATACGTGCAAAGCGATCAACGATAACCACGAGCTTGCATCTATTTTGTAGTTGTCAAAATATATTAAAAAGCGTGGGCTCACCTCCTATTGGTTTATTCACAGTATACGAGATGTAAGGAAGTTCCGAATCCGAACTAATAGACGGCCGCGGAGACGTCGAAGCTGGACGAATGTTTGTTTTTAGCCCCAAGGAAGCCCGACCTCCTAGGTGACTCTGTTCCGATCCCATTTCGATAACCTAAAACGTTTGATATCATAGTTTTGAAACGGAAACATGGACGACATAATCAGACCAAAGTCACGATTGCAGTAGTACTAAAATCGCATGCATAATACTGGGAACTTACCTATACTAAAGGAAGCCTAAACATTAGGTGAAATAGTAAAAGCAAAATGCTGTTTATGCCAGCCGATCAGCCGCAATCTATGAAGGAAAGTAAGCCGACCAGCCGCAATCGCTGACGGAATATAAGCCGACAGCCGATAAACGCCGCCAAATTCAAATTTACGCCAAGGTCAAGTTCGGGAATCGGAGTTAATAGAGTTTGAGCCAGCCAACGCTTTAACGTAAACCTTAACGTTAACGTGGGGAAGGGAGGAGCCACGGTCCTAACTACCCAATGAACTAAATGAATGTCATGAGTGCGCATGACGTACAGTTAATTAATTGGATCCGTGGCTCCTCCCTTCCCCACGTTAACGTTAAGGTTAACGTTAAGGCGTTGGCTGGCTCAAACTCTCTAAATTAGAGAGTTTGAGCCATCCAATGTTAACGAAACGACAAGGATAACGTTACGAAAAACAGCGCGGGAAGCTCGGAATGGCATTTTAATGCCATGTTTCGCATAGGGTAGTCCTTGATATTCCAGTACGCCAGCGCGGTTTCTCGTTATCGTTACCGTTATCGTTTCGTTAACGTTGGATGGCTCAAACTCTTAATGTCTTACACTTTTACCAACAAATTTGAATTACTGTCCAGATAGATGTTTTAATCCTTTCAATATGAAGGCCCAAGATTGAGCCAATAAGCACTGATGTGCCACCCTGCAGTTAGCAGGATTAACCCAAATCTTCAAATAGTTTTAAATCTTACATACGAATAAAAATATGAGAATTTTGTAACGTTAAGATGTTATAAAAATATGGTAAATTGCAATTGAATAAAGCATTAACGAGTTTTGACTTACCTGAGTCTTGCAACAGTCTTCTGTATGAAAACTATTGATGATGTCAGTAAGAAATTAATCTCAATAACTAATTAGTACGAAAATGAAACAATACACGGAAACGATATACAGAGTCCAGTGAAAGAACTTTATTTAAAAGAAAGTAATATTAAAATCACACAGGCAAACATCACAAGATTGAAAACAAAAACTTCTTACAGCCCATTTGATGTCTTCTTGTATATGACTAAATATGTTTCAAAGGTTGGTTATACTAAGTTAAAAGTCGGGATTGAGAAATAGTATTCATTGCACATATCGAGGATATCATTTGAAGTTCGATGAGAAGGGAAAAGGGAGGGAATTTTTCAACAATATTAAGTAAAGTCACGAATTTCTTAATTTACCTCATAAATATCACAGTGAAATGAAATAATAATTGCAAAGTGAAAATCTCTTCTTTGTTCAAAATGACTAACTTACTTTTTCTCGTCATAGTGTTGTTCAAAACGAGACAGCGTTTTTTTTTTAATATATATATAAAAAAAAGATTACAATCAACAGAAGCAAATGTCAGTATAAATTAAATTAAACAAACTCGTAGACACAAAAAAAAAAGTTAGGAAACAATTTCATTTCATTAACCAGACATACAAACACGTACGCAGACATACAAGTGCTTTGCTTCAGTATATAGAGTGCGGCTTCAAGAAAACTGGCGTGAATTTCTGAACGATAAACACGGCGAATTATATTCAGTAAAGAAACTGAAATTTGCTAAGTAAATTCGAAAGGGTTTAAAAACTATTTCCCATGCATTGTGAATTGAAAAACATTTGGCAAAAAGTCACTTTCATCAGAGCTCTATATTTATTTTGAAAATATTAATATTATTAAACAACCCAGATGGACAAATTATATGTGGACATGTATGGGCCATATTTAATCCTTGATAGACCATATATAGACATATTTGGTTCTTGAAGAGCCATACATAGCCAAATTTGCTCCTTGAAGGGCCATAGCTATATTTGATTTTTTTTCACCAAGGAAACTTCCAAATTAACTCCTAAATTTCCAAATGTTAATTAGGTCAGACTTTTAAAATAATAACCGAACTATGAAATACCTTAAAATAATCAGTAGTAATGTATTAATAATTAAATGTTTTACATTTCACAACGCAGAAGATTGAATTTAAAAAGGCTGAAATACTCATTTTTAAAAACACGAACAACTTAATATAAGAACTTTAAAAAAAAACCACCGGATGTTCTTCGTGCAAAAATGTTCAGTGTCATTAGATCAAAAATCCACGATTTCAATAAGATTATTTTTGTTTAAACTCAGTGGCGCCATCTGTGGATACATGTGTCAATTTTCACGCATCATCTCTAAAATTCTGCATAGTGCCCTACTGAATTCAACGACACTTAACAAATGATTAGGAAGAAGAAAACAAACAAACACAAAATAACAAAAGAAATATTTAAAAAAAAATTGCACACGTGACCTCTCAATAATTCTGATAATTAATAACTGTAAATGTTTTTTTTTGTATATTATACCTACCACGATACTACAAATAAATAACTTAGTGCGGTAGCACACAATTTGATTGTACAGCTGTGTAAAAACACTGCAATTCAGGAAATTGGGGGAGTGGTTAAATAGAGCTGTTAAATCACTACTAAGGAAAAGGGGAGGAAAGGGGTAAAAATTAAATTACGAATAGACTGAAAGCATCATTGTATAGTTTTTGCCTTTGAACGAGGCACAATTTACACATTCGTGCTACTTTTAAGCACCCAAATTGATAGATTTTATTTTTTCACCAGCGTTAATCCTGTCTATCTTGTTGCTTAATTCTTGCATGCTACCATAATATAATAATACATTACTTTGTACATCTTTGGCATAAATTTCATGTACATTTCTCGATCATTCAACAACTCCACAGCTTAATTACTTCTACTAATAACAAAATACCTTATTACTAAAGCCAGCAGTGCATCAGAACAATACAGAAATGGATATAAAAATGTAGGCAAACAACGATTCCTACATTTGCATTTGAAAGAAAACTGTTAGTCTTCATATATATATAATAGCATTTTGTAATTATTCAATGTTTTTCACTTTTTAATAAATCAAACTATAAAATCATATATATATAATTTTCGATTTTAAATTCGGACTTTCTCAATACATTTGATGATCTTCAATAGAGCATTTATACGTCACCATTTTGTTTTCGTTTTATAATTATGCTTAGTACACACTGCATGTTTCCCATGAAACTGAAATAAAGTTTCTGCAAACTAAGTTTTTGAACTGTGTTTCATGAACATATTTCTGTATTGATGTTTGTCCAAATTTATCTGTCCACATCAAAAAAGCATTTCGAACTGAGAACCTGTTTGCTAGTCAAGGCGCTCCTACCAAGGCGTTAATACGCCCCCTAGTTTTTTTGGTGTTAACTAAAGTAAAAGTGGGGTGTATTAACGTCTTGGTGAGAGCGCCGTAACCATGAAACAATGTTTCATTGATTTCCTTTGATCTTCACCGTCTCTTGAGCGATCACCAAAATGTTTCATCGAAACATTTTTTTGGGCCAAAAGTTTCATGAAACTTGTTTCAGAAATCCGGTGAGCATCCACATATCAAAACATATTTGTGAAACCCTGTTTCAGTTTCACGTGAAACATGCAGTGTGTACTATGCATACGAATTAGTTTGGATATGATTAATTACGCAAAGATAACGTTCAAATAGTTTATGACAATTTCCTGGACATTAAATACAGAAATGGCTAAACTACAAAAAGCAATTTAGCTATTTTAGTTTTATTTTTTTTTCAAAAACGCTTTACATTTTTAGGACTTGAATTTACGTGAAACACGATAGCGGAATGCAAATGAAAAATCATTCAAATTGCCATAGGGGAAATTTCCCAACCCATTAAATCGAAAGTGAAATCTGTGAATTTCATGTTGGGCAGAATATTATTTGTCTGTTTCATTCGCAACTGCTTTCATAAATATAAATAAGCTAAAAACATGCAACTTTTGCATTAGAGGAGCGAGTTACACCAACTCGAGTTTCGGTTAATCGGCAATCATAACCAATTTAGTTCACTGTTCATTGGTGCAACCAGGCATCAAAGTTTATCAACTTCTACATGTGTCTCCCACTCGATAGTTGTTTTTTTGTTTTATAAACACGTACGTGGTGCTGTAAATCTACTAACCAAAATCGTTCGGTCAAAATCCTAACTAAACACTGGTATCTGTCGGCTTTATATTTACAAGATTAAATCACCTAACGTTTGAAGACTACCCGAAGAAAGCTATGCATGAAAACTGACGTGAATAAGAGTCAAGGCCCCGAGGTTTTTCTTATCAGAAAAATGTCACACTTAATATTACCGAATTATTTCACAGGTTTGACAAAAATAGATATTTTTTCATTTTCACGTGTTTATGTGAAAGTGCGTGTATGTGTGTGAGTGTCAGTTGTGCTACAGGCTTGTTGCAGAAGTCATCTATGCGGAGCGCCGTTGTTTTCTCGTCACGATTTACCCGCTCTCCCACAGATGGCGCTGAGGCATGACCCGACAGGCGCCATCTGTGGGCCATCTTAGTAATCTTAGTAAGAAAAAGGCATTTCGAGTAGATGACTGGGGATTTCTGCATCAGGCAGACAGCTTGGAATCAGCGTCAATATGAACTTTGACCCTGACTAAGATATTTGTCACGCAAAAGCGACATTAGTACTTCGAAAGCTAATTAAAATTAAAATTAAAAACTCTTTCACAATTGTTTAGATGCTATTAACAACGAATAGTTTTGCACGCATATCAAGAAGTATAAAGCTACTTACTTCTGGAGAATAAATTACTACATTAATTATACTTAAAACACACTTTTTTTCGTAAGCTATATATTTGCAAATAGAAATTGCAATTTAGTTATTCACAAATCAGAAGCTGACATCACATCGATGTCAGCACTGTCTTAGATTAGGGATTATTATATATAAATATTAGTTTGTCTTTGTTCTGGCTGCTTGCACATCCGGTTTTAATTGACCAGTTAATTAACGAACCGTGGTGTATCAAAATCAGCAAAGTATAGATAAACATGAGACATCGAGGAGATCGTAAAACTGAGCATAGTTATAAAATTATACTCCAATTTTTAAATTATTAATTGAGTGATTAATTTACCTTCGTTAAATTCCTGATTTAAGAAGGTTTTCGTTAAATACTGCTGCTTATGCATAGATAGTTTACTTTTAACGACAGTTAAAGTCTGATTAAAACCTTCAAAGTTGTTCTTGAATATTCGCTTAATAGTTCGAGAAATTCAGGTTTAGCGCATTCAGAATTTAATTGTCAGATATAAGTTAACTATCCACACACAAGACAGATACTGTAGTTTACTTTGTGCGGGTTGGAAAGTTAACCTTAGTTGAAAGCGTTTCTAAATAAAATTAACTATCCAACTTATATAGTTTAATGTGGAAGATAATAGTTTTCACAGTAGAAATACCGGATATAACGAAGTAAAAATAGTGCGACTGTTGTTTTTTGCATAACAATGCAATTAAAACTGCTTTAAAAGCAATTAAAAGTGCATTAAAATAGCTAATCTGATACAAATTTATCAAAAGCTTTCAAAATGCATACAGGGAGTAAAAGCGCAATTCAAATTACAGTTTTAGTTTTACGGCAAACTGACGAACTGTATATTTGCAAAGTTTTAAGAAAATACTGCAGTATTATATTTGCAAGTATTACAAACGTCTTCTTTAGAAGAAAAAAAGCATATTAAATGCAGACTTGCAGTAAAAATGCGATATCATTAACTTCGAATAATAGAAAATTCTTGCGCGATACAAATGAAGCAATTTTGAAAGTTCGTTATATCCGGCTTTCGTTGCAGATCGATACTTTTCAAGCTGCCTTGCACCTCGGGTGGAACAAAGCCTGATTTTGTTACCGGAATCGCCTCGGTCACGTAAGCATACGCAATAATCGATTGAGATCATCATTTTCAAAATAAGGAATCAACAAAGACCGGGACTTGCACCTCAATAACAATTGTCATAATGAAGATATGATTAGTCTGGTAGGCAGGCAGGGAACAAAGAACCGGGGATAAAGCGGCAAAGTGGTTTCCCGTTAGAAAACCCTTCGGTAGAAGTAATACCTGCTCCGAAATGCTCCGCTCCTCTTTGGCCGATGCTACCGTTGTGATTCTGGGACGTGGGTGGTGCGAATACCTCGTTTGTTCAACAAATTACGAAGTTTCTGCAAGTTGTTTTGAGTTATGTTATCGTCGGGTTTCAAACGAAGCGCTTCCAGGTAGCTAAGCTCCGCTTCCATCAGTTTGCCGTTCACATGAAGCATTGCCCCGAGATTCATGTGGCTGGTGGCCTCCTAAAATTCAATCGTGGAAATAAAGAAGCCTCTTAAAACATGTTTTATACGGTTCAATCTATAATTTCTCAATAAACTATTTTTTTTTTACATTCGCGCTACATATATTAAATTCACTTACGTTTGGTCTTAATTTTACGGCTAGTCGATAATATTTTTCAGCCTCCTCATTTTGACCAGCTTGCCTAAAAGCACAAGAAAAAGAATTATTGAACTTTGTAAAAATATTTATTAAAATGTTCTGCCTGCCCGAATTACCTCTTATTGCAACAGTTTTAACATTTATATCTCTTATAACTTTGTAAAGACAAAAGTTACCATCATTTTTGAGCAAGTAAAAGTACCTTAAAGTATTGGCAGCATTGAAAATAATTTCATATTCGTCTGGGGCCAATTCCGCGGCTCGAACGTAATGAAGTGCTGCCTCGGCATGGCGTTCCGTCTCTGATAAAAACTGGCCTATAAGCATAATCGGATATTAGATTAGGTTGCAAAACACGGGGTGCACCAAACTTACATAAAACAGGTGGTTTGCATTTGTTTTCATTGACTGTTTTACTAATCGTAGCGTGGTGCGACCCAACACGAGCAATATTTCAAAAAATCATCGAGCAACTATTTAAATACCGTAATGTTGATAAACACTGGAATCGTTGGGAGCGAGGAGCTTTGCTCTGTTAAACCACTGTTCAGCTTCGTTCAAACGATTTTGCTGAAATGGGAAAATGAAAAAAACAAAGTTGAGTGAAATGTCGTTTTTGCTATATATACGTGGTCTCGATGACGCTCCGATCCTTTCCGTAATGGTGGAGCGAAGACGTGCGGTGGAATCCTCCAATGTGAAAAGGTGGTTAATTTTTTTTTCTGTAACACAACCATTATACATACCAGTTTAGCGAGCATTTTCCCGTACGTCAGGTGTGCCGGGATGTGGTCTGGCTTTACTCGTAACGCTTCTTTGTACCAACGTTCGGCTTCTTCGTACCGCTCCAACTTGAAATAGGCCTCACCTACATTAGGAAAATAAAATGCACAAATTTAAAATACCGTTACATTTAAAAAATATTTGTTTCGATTTAAAAACGCATCTGGAGGTTTGCCGAAGCCTCTTCAAACGCTTTGGCTTACCTAACATATTATACAGGCTTTGTGGTTGATAATGTCCAGGCATTTTACGAACGGCTTCCTTATACACTTCAATCGCCTCCTAAAAAATACAAAAAATAACATCAGAGAAAGATCCTTGTATTCAATTATGACATAACTTCCATTTCAAACCTCATAAAAACGATTATAAACGAAATGGGCTGTCTTAATCTATCACCGAGTCAAGACAATACATCTCGAGTAAATTGTTTTCTGATGAATAGGTCTTTGCTTAACGGAGGTCAGAAGATACCATGCCATTAATACATTCACTTTCCGATGGCATATCTCAATCATATACACACACACTTTGAAATATCGATTTTCACGTATGTGTTGCACTTGCCGCGGAAGCTTGCCCAAACTGCCGAACAACAGAAAAAAACTCGATAGCCGATACAAATATGACATTCCAAGCAGTCTTAGAAGTTTGGTTAGGAATATGGATTTCTTTTCGGGTTTGAGAAAACTGCCTGTCCAAATATAATTTAAAAGCAGTCCATCCTGCAAGAGCCGCAGCGAGCAAAAGTGTCAATATCGTAAAAACTCAAGTTTGCAACACGGCTCAACTTTTTTTTATGCATTTTGCTCGCAAAGCACGTTGCAATCATGGCCAGGCTTTTGGCATATCATATCGTGAAAGTAGAAATAGCCAGAAAATGTGCGCCTATTGCCTCTTTTGTAAATTCCCAAATGGATTCAGAGTGGAGTGTTGGCTACTGATAACACTTCGACTGCAGTGCTTTATTAGCCCGCCGAATAAGGAATCAGGGACAATTTTCTAGGCTTTTCTACCATTTCTTATCCAATGAAATGCAAAAACGTTGAGCGAACCCTATAAGAATGGCTCCTTTGAGACGTTTGACAAAAAAAAAAAAAAAAAAAGATGCAAGAATCGTTCTGGGAACAAATCTTCGACTGCTTCCATGCGATTTCCCAGAAGTTTGAATAAAAATGCGATTCTGAGACCGGACTTTGTAGCCAAGATATTCTAATAAAAGTTATTTAACATTTGTAGTGGTTTCTGCTTTTCTTATCGTTTTCTTAATGCGCACACACACACGCGCGCGCATTGGAAAGAAACGAGAATTAACATTTTATAATTGATAAACCCTAGCTGCAGAAAGGGCTAAAATAACAAAAGACAGCCCCTTACCTCACGAATATTGAATATTATCTCCTACATTGAATTTTGCCCAAAAGCATTCAGCCAACAGCTAGTTTCAATCTTCTTTTTCAGTTTTCCCATTAAATAAGAATATGTATTAATTTACTAAATTCAAAGATTGTTCCAGCACCGATGGACCCAGCATTACACACAAGGCTTCCCCGCACTACACATGGGCTCCTCGCATCACTATTGGGCTTCCCCGCAATACACATAGGCTTCCCGCATAACACATGGGCTTCCCCGCACTACACACAAGGTTCATAGCAATGCAAAAATGTGGAGACCCAAACCTAGGAACCGTGAATTTCCTACAAAATGATGGTTTTCTATGGCAAATACCACCCTGTATATGCCTCAACTACAATCTGTACATAATATACTCGTACAAATTTCAACTAACCTCATATTTGCCATCATCGGCAAACAATCTTCCCAAGTTGAACAAAGCCGAAATTTTGGTACTTTCGTGAGTCTTGGGGTCCTTCAGGCCGGTGCCATCCAATTGGGAACAATGGCGATAAACCTAAATTAGAGAAAAACGAGCAAATAGGAGTAAATTAATTGGGCATGTAACGTCCAAACTTAATTGAACTCTCCGAGCTGAACTCAATTCCCTTTAAAAATAGTGCAAACAGAAATTCACCAGAGACGTGCTTAAAAACATGCAAGAAGCGAAACTAATGACCGAAATTTCAGTAATCATTTGTGCCAAATCCCATCTGAATTTTACCTCGAACACAAACAGAAAAGAAATTCAACGATGATCGCAGCTGTTTTTTTTTATTCTGACTCGGATTAATTACAAACGTTACCATTTTCCTGCTATATAGCAGTGGAATTTATTTCGTAGGGTAGTACATCGGTAAATCGCTATTTAATGAAATTTCGTGTGCGCAAAATTGGGTTCAACTTTTGCGTAATTTGGTCTGGCCTATATCTCCTCAATTTCAAACCTACGAGAAACGAAATTAATGCAGTTGATGCTTCGCAAAATTGGTTGCGCTAAGGTATTCTCCCGTGAATTTCTCCTCTTTTTTTCCGGAGAGTAAGCAATAGTGCCCTAACATACGTTGCTATTAAGGAAAAGGGATTTGCAATTTGGGAAAATTCAACTGCCGTATCCATCTCGAAAACAAACGGAAACAAAATAACATTTTTATACTTAATTTTAAATGGGCTTTGGGAAAACTAAATTAATTCCTTACGCGCCATGCTAAATTGCTTGTCTTGGTTTCAAATAATATGCTTTTCAAAGAATGCCTCGACATAAACGAGTACATAAACTACTACAATTTAATGGTACAAACATAAAGGACAGAAGCACAAAGACTCAAATTAAAATAAAATTATCTGAATAACAGAACTTTATAAAACGTTGAACGGATGAACAAATTAATACAAAAATAATAATAAATACCTCAGCGGCTTCGTCCTTGCGTCCTAAAATACCCATGACAAGGCCTAAATTAAGATGTGCCACTGAAAAAATATAAAATTTAAATTACAGACAATGCTGGAGTGATTCATTTTCAGTTTTCACTGTCCTTGTTTACGCCCGGGTGGAAAAGTTATACATGGACCATGTATGGGCAATGTTTGGCCCTTGAAGGACCCTTGATGGGCCGCACTTGGCATTTTATGGGCCATATTTGGCCTTTGAAGGGCCATATATATCGCCATGCATGAACTATATTTGACAAATAATTGGCAATATGTGGCTTAATTACTAGCAACTGATTATTCAACTATTAGCAACCTTTCCTGTTTAAGTCAGGGCAGCTTAAAATTACATTTGAGGGAGAGCCCTAATAAAAATGCCAGGCAGTCATTTTTATCAGACTGTCGCACTGCTTGCCAATTTCAGCAATAACTCTTTGAAGATGGTTGTGTAAAGTGTGTTTTCTTTGTTCACTTATTAGTTTTAGCTGTGGAATTAAGTTTTTGAAAAGCCGTGCTTGTTGGTGCGATCATGTTAAATCCGTTAGACAATGGCGTATACGATTTGCAAATAACATTCTTAAAAAAGCCCCTTCTTTTGTTCGTATAATCTCATTAAAAGTGCGCAAATTTTCCTCCAAGAAACATGCGTTTTGTCGAGTGCATAACAAATCCTAGGCAAATAAGCTTTAAGAGTTTTGCTTAAGCGTATAGTCTTCTGCCATTGTTATTGATAAAAGCGTAATTTGATTGCCAAAAATCTGCGCTGAGTGGCATTTGTCTTATTAAAGTCATTCAGGCGAAATATTTTCATCTTTTGAACCAACATATTAAATCCTCGAAATGCTTCCGAGCGTATTTGTGTTTCGGCAAATCCAAATCCATTCAGCGTTGTCTTAATTTAATGTTCATCATATTGATTGAATTCATTTGGCTTTATATAGTATATAGTCTCGAAATCGTGTTTGTTCGATATTAATATGACTGGTGATAAATTGTTGGCTGATTTTTTGAACTCGCTTCAGTCATGTTTTCGTTTGGAAATCAATAGTTACACATAAAGTCTGCCTCGCAAAACTTGGAGAGGAGTTTTCGAGAGCAATTGTTTAAATTAATTGCGAAACCGTTCGCAACACACTATTTTTTTTTTAGGTAGTAATTGAAATTTGTTCGCTATTGTTGTTTCTCTACAAATTAACGTCAACATTTAATGAAAAATCTTTTCTGACAATAGCCATCATTGAAAACGACGTTCGTTCGTTTCGTCGATGGTATTAAAATCGTCTTAACTACACATCAATGCGGGATTATGCGAATTTATACGCTAAATTTAATTGAAAATCCACGCATTGTTGTTACCCGTTTTGAATCGCGTCTTTGTTGACAACTTTTACCCTTTTACAATTTCGTTTGACGATTTCGTTTGACAATTTCCTCCACGAAGTTTTTAACTTTGAAATAATTTGAAACTGCATCATGCCAGTTTTTACAACTTTTTCATCCGCATTTTTAAAATTTAAAAGGATTATATATAAGTATTACATTCCGTCCGGGTGGAAAAATAAATAAATATGGGCCATGTATGGATATAGTATATGGATAATTCCAAATATGGCTAGACCAGAAATTGGACACCTCTGGATAAGTCTAGGCCCATCAAAGGCCAAATATGATCCATCAAGGGTAAAAAATAATACTCGTGAGATTTTTCACTTGGGGAACCCTGTTTTTATTTATTACGTGAAAAAAGCTGTGATAAGATGTTATTCCCAAATATACTCGAATAAAGGAAGACACTTACTTGCCATCCTCGGCCTGAACTGAATTGCTAACCGGTAGCTCTGTAGGGCTTCTTCGAATCGTTTTTGTTCCTGCAAAAGGATTCCTCTGCAATAATAAAACTGAGATTTAATAAAAATGAAACAAATTACGAGAATTTCATGTTTTTGAATCCATCACTGAATCCAAAATTAACGAAACGTACTACAGAACAATTATAAAACTTAATTAGAAACAATACTGGCGTATCTTTAGTCAGCTTGCCCATTAGCAAGTATAGGTCCCTACTGAAATGGGCCCCTTCAAACATTAAACATGTTTAAAATTGAAATGACCATTTAGGGGCCATTCAGAAAGGACGTCCTCGAGAGGGGGTAGGAGGTGGAATCCGCTGGTATGTGGACAGGGAGGATGGTGGGACGTCCACTTATGATGGCATTTTTCAGTTTTTAGACGAAATACTTGATAGTATATACTCTTTAAAGAAACTCGGAAGTTTAGGAAATAAATTGGACAAATGCCTCGAATTAGTGCGCTATGACAAATAGATGTTCATACATTATCCGAGCGTTACATACCGATGAAATGGCATAATTAGCGAAGCTACACTATACACATAGGACGGAGAGTGGAGAGTGAACAAATAACAATGAGTGTAATGATGCTACGTATGCAAATCGTGGATGAAAATGTGCCTGGCAAGAAATTTCAAGTATGTAAATGAAACAGCATTTTGCAGAGGATCCTCTCGCCAATGAAATTTATGGCACAGAAACACAAAAGGAATTTTCTGCTCGAATCGCTCCTTTCTTGCGTTTACTGCAACCCGAGCGCAGAAATAATTGCCAGCACATAGATCACAGTCAGATTTTGCAAAATGCCTAGAAATGCACTCCGCGAAATTGCCGCCCACAAATCGCAAATGGCAAAAAGCTGAACAATAGAGCTTAATTTTGAATCCGAAAGTTCGTTAAAACGCGCGAATATGCGTAGAAATTTACAACTCGTATTTTAATGAAGGGATGATTTGCAAATGTGGAGACACCACTGTAAGCTTTGAATATTTTTAGATGTTTTCATAAATCAGCGTGCTGTTTACATCAGTTCTGAGTGGAAAAGTTATATATGGGCATGTATGGGCCATACCTGGTCCTAGAAGGGCCATACTTGACCCTTGATGGGCCATATATAGCCATATATGGACTATACTTGACCTTTGAAGAGCTATATATGGTCATACATGGAGATGTATGGGCGATTATGGTCATACCTGGCCATTTATGAACATATGGACATAAATGTCCAGACGTGTCCAATGTCTGGTCTAGCCATATTTGAAATTAGACATATAAGTCCATACATGGCCCATATTTAGTTTTTTTCCACCCGGGTGACTTTAGCTTAAGTTAAGTTAAGCATGTGCGAAAAATCATTCAACTTTTGAATGGACCTTTTGAATACTTACAAGTTATAATGGACGTCCGCCATGTTACTTCTATAACTTAACGCCTTCTTATAGGCCCATTCAGCTTCTTCTTTTTTACCCTGAGCACTTAGGATGTTGGCTAAGTTGCCAAAGGCTATAACGAAAACAACAACGTTAGTGATTTTGACAAGTCCATCAGCATGCGTGCTAACATCAACTCGAGTTGGACATGTTAGGGACCTTTAGATGACGTTCCAACACATGTCCACTTACCCTTGGGTGGATTGACTGGAATCCCTGAGCGGTAAAGGTTCTCTTCAGTGACCCAATCCCGGTTTCTCCTGACAGTTCGTATACAGAAGATGACCACCAGCAGTCCAACAACGACGATCAACGTCCGTCGCTTAGCCTGCGTCTGGAGGTTCCTGTAGAGCAGTTGGGCCCCAAGAGCCACCAGCAGACAGAAGCCCATACTGGGGATGTAGAGGACCCGTTCTGCAACCACGAATCCCACATAGAAAAATAGATTGGTGGCGGGGATGAAGGGCAGCACCAGAACGGTCAAGGAAATGATGACAGTGTCCAGATGGTAGTTGGAGGATGACGTAGACGACTGCTGATGCGAGAGGCCAATGTCCGAAGAGGAGGAAGAGGATGAGGAGGACCAAAGACAGGCCAAAGATGATGCTGAAGAAGCGGAAGTGGGATACGAAAAAGAAGGGTAGTGGTTACTGTAACCGTTACTTTGGTATCCGTTTGATATGCGCTGTGACTGGCCGCCATTTTTCTTCTTGGCGTTATAGGGCATAGTAGAATACACTGAAAACTTGTAATTGTGGTTGATGCTCATGTAGGGTGTAGAATGCCCGTTTTGCCGAGCGGCTGTGGTGGCGCTGCCGTCGCCGGCGTTCATGCTATCTAACACGTAAAGGGCCAAGTGACCTAGACCGGTGTAAAACAGCGCCGTGTAAACGTTCCGAAAGTCGAGGGGCGAGGTGATGAGGGGCACAGCCTCCATCGACCAGTCGAAGCTGAGCCACCTAGGGCACAGCAGCAACCAAAAGTTGTAGGTGGGGAGGAAGAGAAAGGTCAAAGTTCGCGTGAGGAGACTGTCGCTGTCTGCTGCGGGGTTGTCCGCAGGGGCGAAGTCCGGCGGTTTGCTGCCCATCAGGTGTATCCTGAAGCAGACCAGCACCAACAGGCTGGCCGTCAGTGACGTCAGTCCTTCTAACAGCCCTCTATACCTCTTCTGCAGTCACATGAAATGAAAAGAATATATACAGTTAACTAAAAATCAGAGCAAGATGACCAATGATTGCGGGATTGCCTTAATTCATCCTTGGGGGCCATTCAAAAAGGACGTCCTCATGAGGGGGCTAGGGGAGGGGGTCTGCTGGCACGTGGACACCATGTGGACAAGGAGGAGGAGGGGGAAGACGTCCAATACATTTTCTGGACACCCTACATTTTAAAATAAATGAGGGCTTCTATGAGAGGGGTGGGGGTGGGGGGTCTGGGCTAAAATGGGCACCATGTGGATAAAAGGAATGAAGAGTAGATTTTTGAATGAATTTCGGGGACGTCTTTTTTAAATGGCCCCTTAGCTAATGCCCCAAACATGACTACCTAGCCAGAGATTTTCAACTACATGCCCCACATAAATAACAACCAACTTCCAAGCAGTTAAGCTTGGCGGTAAGCTTCAATTGCTACTAATCAAAGATGAATAAGATGGGAGTCAATGATAAAAATCGATAATTCAAACATGGATAAATTCCTCGGGTAACAAAATGCTAAAAAAAAAATGCCGACTGAGGTCTTTAAAGATATTTTTTTCCATGGTCTAACTAGCATTTTTGCGTTTAAGAGGCTTTGCTCCTTTTCATCAGTCTCTTAGAAAACTGTATAAAACTTTCACGAATGCCTAATGAAATAGACGATGAGCGGCCTCCTTTTATTCGTGAGTATCTTTTAAATTCTTCCCCGAGATCATCTGATCAATCAATTGACATGGATGCTGCGTCGTCGCCGTGGCAACGACTGTTTCGGTGGGGCCTATATATATGCTGGCGATACCCGTAGGGCCCAAGGGCCCATTTTTCTCATCTGAATTCATCCGTAACGCTAAATAATAGACGCCTTAATGGCGGGCCTCCTCCCCATGTTAAAAACGAGTCAAGGTGGCTTGTTCGTTGCATTAACTGGGATAGACCACCAGGACCCATTTTTGCGCAAAAATGCCCTCAAGTTTCAGAAATTTGCACAAAGTAGCTATAACTGAAACGGAGACGACGAAAACCTAAAAAAACGCTGCTTCTTTCCTATAATGCTCTTGGGGACGAATATCGATGTGATTTTTTTTTGTGTGCTCTCTATCGTACATGTATTACGTTCTCACTCTACACAGTTGCATCGACTGATTCACACGTGAAAAATGTTTAAAACGTGTATAGAATATACCATTCAGAATACTGCAGCTGTATACATAATATGCAGTTAGAAGTATATATATTATACGAATGATATCGACATAGCAGGTATGCATTAAATAAAAATACACAAAACTTTGATGTTCGGAGTAATTTACTTGCCTATTTCAATAAAGGGCCATTTAAAAAGGACGTCCTCGGAATCCCTTAACAAATTGACCCGCTGTCCACACAGTATCCATTTTATCCATTATAGCCCAGACCCCCCTCCCTCATAGATGTCCTTCATTTTTTTTTTCAAATGTAGGGTGTCCAGAAAATGAATTGGAACATACAATTGTCGACATTATTCCAGATTTTTCTGAATAACTGAAATTTCCTGACCTCGAAGGGAAATTCCAGCATAAAATTGGTTGTTAACATAAATTTAGGCATAATACCCAATTTTCTCGAGGTTTCGAAAATTCAAGTACATTTTGGGACTGGGGACACATTTCTTCTGGTGCCCCTGTCCCCCCTTTCACTGACCTTTAAAACTCAATCAAACAGAAAATCCAAAAACTGAAAAATAGCATAATTAGTGGACTTCCAAAATGTCTTCCCCCCTCCTATCCACATGGTATCCACATGACAGTAGACCCTCCTCCCTTGATAACGTCCTTTTTGATTGACCCCTTACTAGCATAAAAATTAGCTTCGCTGCAATACACCACTGCAATACCCCACTGCAATAAGAAGTTCTCTTGGGTCCATGACCACTTCCAATCAGGATCATCCATCATTTACATGAGCAGGGCTAATATACGTACATGTAGGGGCATAACTAATGCATGTAATATTTACATGTTTAACTTTACTGACCCACTTTTTCCTGACTATTTCAGGTTTTCCAGTTCCGAGAGTCTGAAAATGTTGAAAGCACACGAAGAGCGATGATAAAACTCACCTCAAAAATCACAGCAATAACATCTTTGGGCCTCAATTTGAAATGTACTAGAATATCGTAGGACGCACATACTGCTAGAACAGTAATACCGTGTTCTTTGGTCAGCATGCTACAGGCGGCGCTGAACAAGGCCGCGCTTAAGTAAATCCACCTCCAGTGGTAATCCGCGCTGTCCAGTCCGGCTTTATCACGAAATTTGCAATATTTGATGTAGCACAAGAGCGAAACGAGGAAAAAAAGACACGAGCCCACGTCCGCCCTGCCAACCACTCCGGCAACGGCCTCCGTGTGAACCGGATGGGAGGCAAACAGGAGACCGGAGACGAAGGTGGGGAAGGTATACTTCAAGAATATCCTGGACAAGTGGGTGAATATGGCGGTGACCAGGGCGTGTAGGAAGATGTTGCCCAAGTGGTAACCACTCGGTTCCAGCTCGCCCCAGTAGTAGTTGAGGCGAAAGGACAGCACGCACAAGGGCCTGTACGACTTGTGGGAACCGCTGTGGGTCAACGGAGTGCCCCAGAAGTCGTTGTAGAACAGGCCGGACACCGGTGAACTAGGCAGCAGGTCCTGGTTCGTCTTGATAGCTCGGCTATATGGACAAAAGAGAAAAAATACTTAATGAACACCAGGATCACAATGAAATTATATACACATTTACTTATACATATCAAAAATTTAATTTAATTAAAGTTAAGGCATGTATAAAGACGCTGACATGCTCAAACTGTCTGGTATATGGAAATATCATGTAGTATATATACGACATACTATGTAATAGTCGAACCAGCTTAATTGCACACCGCTTAGTAGCACAGACCGGATAAATGCACATATTTTGAAAGCCCAATTTGAAACTTTTGTATGGAATTGTGACCGGATAATTTCATAAACCGATTAATTGCACATTTTCGGCTTACCGAGCCGCTGTGTAATTAATCAAACAGCCAACTCTATATCACACTCTAATTGTTCGGAACTTTGTTTGATGTTATTTTCATATACTCTAAATTTTTAACTAGAAAATATAAAGTTTTTTTCTTCTTCTTTAAGCAAAGGATTGAACTTAGATTTCTAATCTCAACAGATAATCACACTTTATTACATTCAAAACATAATCTAATCCCTTTTTTATGTGGCATAAGAAAAAAAAGAGATGATTATATTTATTCAACACCAGATCCCATCACAATCAATTAAAATCAATCATACATATGGCGTTTTCCAGCTTAGGTTATAGTGGAAAAAACGAAAATTTGATTTTTCCAGCTTAGGTTAGTGGAAAAAACAAAAAGGCATTTTTTATAAAATGGGATCGACAATACATGGCTTAGTATTGCTAAAATATGAATAATCAGTTGATAATTAAGGCCCAAATCGCCCATCATTTGTAAAATATGGTCAAGGGTCAAGTATGGTCCATACATGACTATGTATGGCCCTTCAATGTATGGCCTTACATATGTAAATGTTACGATAACTATTATTTCAGCTATTTCTTTATGACAATGTTAATACAAAAGTTTATGTATTGAATTTCCTTAAAAAAATTCAGTTCGTGTTAAATGCAAACAGCGTATGCAAACGATTAAAAAAAAACTATTTCTATAAACATGCACAAGAATTTCTAAATTGCAAACAACAAAAAAATCGTGTACTCTCTCATTGTTTTCGATAATAGAGTGCAAGACCTGTGATGTGCAGCGATGAATAGTTAGCAGCTAATAAAAAGCAATGAAACGTTAAGTACTATTAGTATTCATATTTTCGCATCTAAGATAAAAAAAATTGTTCGCCTTATGAATACGAAAACCTCGATGTTCTTAGGGCATAAATGCAATTTGCATGAAATTAGCAAGGAGCATGTCTATGCATAAGATTTACGCTCGTTATTCATGCGAGCGTAGATTCAAACAAAAGCAGTATGAGGCAAATCGTATAAATAAATTAAAAACTAAAATGTTGATAGGAGAAAAAAAAAAATTGCATATACGAAAAGCAAAATGCGGAAAAAAATACGTAGAAGAAGAAAACAATTTCAAACAAAAAGCTTTGTTTCAAATAAAAAAAATTGGATGAATGAAAAACATAAAAAAAAAGCATGAATATTAAACATCACTCAAAACAAGATGTTTTTTTTTTTTTGGCCATGCGCATCTTTTGCCATTGTTTTAACTGCTTGTCAGAATAAAGCTCGTTGAAAGCAAATGTGGCAGAAAACACATAAAGATCATCCGTTTGGGTGACGTCGACCCCACTCTCAAATGATTTTTTAAGCTAGATGGGAATATTCGGGGATTTAACGAGCTATAAATGGTAGAAAAATAATAAAAAAAATAGCAAAAATGTTAACGAAAACAAAAGAGATGAGATAATCCTTTTTAGTTCTCCTCGTCGTATATTTTAATCAAAATTTACGAATACGTTTTATTATTTCTAGCTCGATTTATTATTTCTGTTTCCAACTCTCGTCAAAATTGGCGAAAAGATGAGATTACAAAGATCAAAAACAGATGACTGAAATTGCGAAAACGTTTATAAAGAGACGAGCGAATTTGAAAACGAGGCATCCCAAAATTCGATGTTCCCAAATATACACAGCACTTGTGAAGACAAAAACCATTTTGTTTCTAAAACCCCCATTTAAGCCAATAAAAGGTTTTCTTTAATTTTTAATAAGCAGGGTAAAAAATAATGCACAACGTTTTAATGGATTATCTCCATGTAGGCGATTAACATATTGTATATTACGAGTACTGCAAGTATGCAAGTTGTCTTTGTTTGTTCCAACACATTTTCTGGACACCCTACTTTTTTTAAAAAAATATAAGGACGTCTATGAGGAGGGGGATGAAGGGGGGGG
>JAUJYV010001242.1:0-19954 GCA_033995625.1 Ophyiulus pilosus
AGCTGCGATGGCCGAGAATCGAACTCGGGTCAACTGCTTGGAAGGCAGCTATGCTCACCACTATACCACCATCGCTTGACAACAAAAGCTAGTAGATTATATTATTTCGCGGTATCTTCTGCTATGCTTGCTAGACTAATGACCCTTTTCAGGAAAAAAAAAAAGATAAGAAATAAAAAATGTTGACGTGGTAAATGCTCCACCGAACATACATATAGAATATATAGAGGCAACGAAGAAATTCTGAATGCATAGCAGGTTTCCAGGACAGAAAAATACCGCCACAAAAAGTGTGCTTTTCTATCAGTAGTCTTCTTCGTGCAAGAGACTAGTAGCTTAAGCCGGAAACACTTATTTCGACGGATGCGAAAGTGCTCATGCGCACGTAACTGATGATCCTCAGGACATGAAATTTTCGTTCAGATTTTCAAATGCCTTCAGTGTCTTATAGACGGATCAAATTTTAACTGTTGATTACTACATTAGACATAGTTTACAAATCCTGTTATTAATATGAAGTTTAAAAAAAGTACAAAATCATTTTAAGCGAAAGTATTTTAAGGTCGCTCATTGATATTTTCAAGAAATCCTGCAGCCAAATGCGCCATTGCAGTGCAATGAAAGCCTCTAAATTTGGCAACTTTCCGGGATAAAAGGCAATAATTCGGTAAAAAATATCCTTACTCATACAATTTTTACAGTTTATTGCACATGTCTGCAAAAATTGTAAAAAAAAACTTATGCCAAGAGCTACCAAATGATAAGAAATGGCAAAACCAATTATATTACGAAGAAGAAGAAAAAATAGTTATTCAATTGCGATGTATATCTACGAGTAATTTGAAAATGGAAAACAGCATACCACGTGATAGTGGAAATTAAATGGCGTTTGACGGTGGTTCCTTTGATACGTTTTGAGGGTCACTGCAGAAATGACTGAAGATAAATTTCCAATTTTGTGATGCAGAGCAGCGGAATAATTAAGAAAAACAAGATGAGGGGTAGAAAGAGAAGTTAAACACTTCAAAGCAGTTTTTAATGAAAAAATAAGCAATTTAGACAACAAAAATACTCAACCTCAAGGAGCCAGGATAAGATGGTCTTATATACATAACATATTCTATATGTATACATGTACTATGACTAGACGAGAAATTGGAAACATCTGGAGTCTTCTTGACATGTATGGCCATAGTTTGGTTTCTTAACAAATACTAACACCTCTTACAGAGATGTCGTTTTATATTTTCTTATAATTCAATCAAAATTTCGTGACTCGATCTCGGACTTTAAAGAGCAACGAAAATTCACCCTTTAACATATTCCTCGTGCACGTTTCTTGTCATTAGAGAGTTTGAGCCGTCCAACGTTAACGAAAGGATAACGATAACGAGTAACACCGGGGGAGGCCTGAAATGTCATTGGAATGCCATGCCTCGCATAGGGTAGTCCTTGACATTCCCGATCGCCAGCGCTGATTCTCGTTATCGTTACCGTTATCGTTTCGTTAACGTCGGATGGCTCAAACTCTCTATTATTTCGCATGATAATGAATTGAAATATACTGTATGTTTACGTACATCTATACTCCCATATATGACCAATGAAAAGCTTAATATGATCCAAATATGGCGATAAATGGTAATTCAAAGGATAAATAGGGCGGATAAATACATGGCTGTAGATGACCATTCAGTGGTCGAATATTTCCCATACATGCCCATACAAAGACTAAATGTGGTTCATACACACAGCTTTTCCTGCCAGGGGAGAGGCCATTTAGACCTAGAGTAAAAATGTATACAATTTACGTCGAGCATGAAATAGGTAGACTAACATAGCCATTTTTTTGTGGAAAAACATGAATTGTGCCGCAAACCATTTCAATAATTTCCAAACAATGCTTCTCATAAAATGTAGTAAACATCCCAGGTTATAGGCGGAAGAAATACGGACGAACATAATATTGAAGCCAAGGTAAAAACCCGCCAGTTTAAAGTAAATCCCATTTTGAAAAAACATGCAACAACTGATCGATTATGCATGAATTTTAATATGCACACAAGCACAATCTATTTTCTGGAAAAGTGTATTTTGGCAGGATGTTTTTATCAGGTTGTTTCTCTATCTTTTTCCGCTCGTCTGTTTTATCCCTACAGATAAATTGGGAATTTTACGTTTTCCTATGGATGGGAAAAGCTGCAGGATATGAAATCTTCGTTCTGACACTGACAACTGATGTGCGGCTGGTATTTAATATATTAAACATGAGAAAAGGCAATATTTCAATTTCAAATACATATCAACGATAGCCTAAAACTAAACAACTAGAAAGCTTGGTTTCGATTTGTTATCCTTTGGGCTTCGCGTATTTAGGTCTCATGAGTTGAGAACGAAAGCAACAAACATAATAACGAATAATATAAACATTTCAATTGGATAATATACCTTTGAATGCGCAACGAAAAGATTCTAACATGTATACATTTTTATAGATGAAATCAAGTTTTGGCTTTGTTGACAAAATTAAATTAAATTACATTTCTTTGAGGATTTTTTTATGATACAGAACAATCCGGAAACTTTTGAGAACGACTATAATAATAACAGTAACTGGAATTATTTTTTGACAGAGTTTGAAGCTAATGAAAACTATATCCTGATCTGTTGTTTTTTCTAGATTTTAATAGGATTTGTTCCAGCAATCTACGAGTTTATAAGCCTTAGGCTAAATCCTTCATATCTTGACCATCTATATATTTTTTTTGCGTTGAAAGGTGGCAGAGATCCAGAGGGGAAAAATATGTACCCTAAGGTCACTTTGATAAATCAAAACTTCTACTATCACACTAACCACATTCATATTCTCATATAGAGTCATAGTGTTCGCAGTAAACATGCACTATGTGAGAGAGAAAGTACGTTAATTTAGCTTATGATGAGTCTCCATATAACGAACAATCCCAGCAATATAGCCATTAATATAAGCTTAATTATACGATGCCGACAGCTTTGTTGGAACAGCGACGCAAATATTTATTTACAAGGGCGATCTGTCGTGGTCACTACAACTGCTGGACCATAACCCAAAATCAGCGCTACAATATGCATTAATTGCTTAATATAGGCTGTAAAAAAGACCATAAATAGAAAGATGAGACGAGTGTATCCGATGTTAATGAAGCAGCAGAAATTAAGTAGCCAAATTAAGCGAGTCTTTAATGCTTCGAGTATGCGTGACTTAGGTTTTGCACGCATCAAATACCACACAACCGAATGAAATATAAAATCTAAAATGCCATAACCAAATGATAAAAGACAGCAACTCCTTCTTACAGGCCCAATACCCGAAATTTAATTAAAAGCAGAATCTCTAATTAAAGCCACCATCTTGATTTCCCCATCGGCTATTAACTGCATTTATTTCTCTGAAATTCAATTATTTATGTTATCTTATTATACGCCACTGGCTGAAAATCCCAACAAAGCCGTCAACTCAGCTTGTTCATTTTTCAATTAATTGAGACATTTGCAAAAGAGCTACTTTGTATTCTCTGGTTTTGTTAGAAGATACGGGATATGCATATCTTATTAGAAAAACTTATTTTCAAAGTGCACTTTTCTAGAAAACGAGCCTTTGCTATGCTAAATAAAAAATTAACATCCCATGAAGGAAGGTTTCCTGGTAACGCCTTAATAAAACTTTTTGCCCTTAATAAAAAGCAATGGCATTTATACGTCATTGCAGGAGAATAAATCGTATTGGGTGACGCCATTGGCTGTTGCTTAACTTGCCTTTATAAACAAGTCACATCAAATGTTAGTTGAACGGTAGAATAAGCAGTGAAGTAATATCCTCCAAAACACATTTCAAATATTTTAGACATGAATACTTTTTTTCTAGTGACACATGCATTTATCGCCATCGTGATTTATTAAAATGTGTATATGGAAAAGGTCATGGTTGAACTGTTCGAACAGTCTTACATTTGGCATTGCTTTTTTACAATACAAAAATCGGTGAAAGTATATACTCGTACATCTTAAAAAATGAGCTCGATATAAACTTTGGAAAATTGCGTTTTGAATTGCTTATTTATAACAACTTATTCTCGATTGCTTTCTGAATGTATATAGCATGCTCTTCAGGAAATAATGAACGCTGTCTAATAATTATCAACTCTAAATAAGCTCTTAAGTGTAGATTATTAATTTACGCTTTGCATTGTTCTAGTACTCTAATTGATTAAAATTATATACGTGTATACATTGCGAATACAGTAGATGAGGAATTGCAGGATTAATATTCCAATTAGTATTTTCCAATTAGGGCATACTTATTATTAATGCGACCCACATTACATGTTAGTGCACTTTTATATTAGTAAGCAAGATAAAAATATAGCTCAAATTAATAATCAATACGTTTTAATTAATTAAATTCCGTCTGGAAAAAGGGTTGAGTTAAAAATGGTATTATTTTTGTTGATATTTTTTGTTGATATGTGTTGATGCTTGGGTGTTATGAGAGCTATATCATTGCCTTATCATAATTAGGTTAAAAAGTAATATGTTCATAATTATTTTCTGGAATAGTAAATAACTTGTTAGGTCTTGAGAAGAATCATAGCTGGGTGGGAAAAAAATGTATACTGTATTGGGCCATGTACTGTAGAATGTCTAAAACATGTATAGCCATAATGACGTTTTATGTTATTGTACGTAGGGAAGCATGAACATATTAGGGAAATTTAGCCCGTGAAACTCACCGTTGATGATTATGAACAGAGCTCTGTTTTTCGAAATGCCCCAAAGGGGATCCAAACCGTGTCTTTTCTCCAAATGCACGTGTGCCTGATCGTTTGAGGGAATAATTTTAAAAAACATGGCGGCTCCGAAAAAGTTTTCACTGTTGTAACTTATTTAACGCAAAGACGGAAAGACATTAAATTTAACGGTGCTCCTCCTAAATACCGTCCGTTCAGGGTATTAACCACGTCACTGGTACACGGACCCCTGTCGTCAACATTGACTTCTAAAAGGAATATAACATGGAATTTTACTGTATTTTTTTACCGTCGTTTTCCCTATGAACGGTTGGAGGTTTGCTAAATTTCCTTATTATTTCTAAAAGTATCAATATGGCGCATATATTGAAAGAGAGTAATGGGAAGTGTCATATTTGGACCTACAGTATATGTCCAATTTCGGAAATGTCCATAAATGCAATTTCCAATATACATACATATATGTATATGCATATTTACCAAGTAATTTGCCAAGTCAACAAGCATAACATGTAGATCTTATGAAACAAAAAGTAGGTCGACTGATGTTTTTTTTTCTGTTCCCAAAACAAAACTGTTATTCAGAAAATTGAATTATAGCAGCATCATGTTTGTATAAAAAATGGCTGAACGGTACAGTAATTAATATGGGGTGCTATCAAAATTAATCAGCAAAACGAATTACCGCTAAGTATACCGATATCCTAATCGGATTGAGTATACGTTTGGGGTGCGTTACCGAAATAAGATGCCTTACTTTCCATTAGTCGCCACCTTTAATCAAACAAGCTTTCAATCTTAGTCATATTCGGTTTGTTTTTGTCAAAAATTTCGCATTCTCAAAAGCACGCAATTTTTCATATGATATTCATCCGAAAATCCATATTTTTCTCCGCCATGTTTTTATCCAGTTTCTACTCTTAACAACAAAACACGAAATACGCAGACGAGTGCACATATAACCAACTAATGAAAAACATGTTTATCCGATCATCCCTTTAGGAATCTGATTTTTCAGAAACGTATCAACGGTTTTCGAATGTAAAAAATAATGCTGTGTGATATATTCACATTTTAAGGAATTTCCTCGTAATATTTATACCCAAAGAGGAAACCTTGGACCTACCCGGGTGGAAAAATGGGAAATGCCATCATATACATCATAGCATATGCATACGGCATTCTTCTCCGTAAATGGACATATATAAAAATCCAACAGTATATGTCCAGTTTTTTATGTCGTTGTTTTTGTTGTTGTTGGTTGGGGTTTAAGGGCCCAAAGGCGACTAATGCTAAAAAGGGCCCAACCGGTTGCAAGTTGATCCCGTAGAGGGTCTATTTTTTATATGTCCATGCATGTGTATCCACTTATCAGTATGTCCCATATTAAAACTAAGAAATATCAAACTCCATGATTTCTGGCATATATGGACATGTATATTTGGAATATAAAACGGCTGACAGTAGGCCCTATATGGCCCTATATAAAAATAATTCTTCTATCGGTCATGCAGAGTATTGTATAAATAATCAAAATATTCAAATAGCCACAAACGTATTATATGTCAATAACAATATAGCATCGTTTAACAAATTATTCGAATGATAAAGCTAAATTCAAACAATAGAAAGCACGACAATTAGCAATAAAGAACTTATATTCAGGAACACAGATAAAAGTAAACCCACTATGGGAATTTGTTAATCAGGCGTGAAACACAATGATAACAGAGTCAGTAAATAATGTGATCTGAGCTAATTTGGATTTTGACAGTTAGTATTGCAGTTGATTGGTGCGAATCACTGGACACATGCCAAAATTTGATGGAAGGCTAGTTTTTAGTGCTCATTTCATACTTGGTGTAGTTTAATAGAGAGGGAAATTCACAAAATTTAAATAAATTTAACTGAATGAGTGAATTGAAATAATCAACTAGTCAAAATTATTTTTAAGATCATGTCTGGCAAAATGTTCTTTGACTTTTGTCCCATTTACTGTTTCAGTTAGTCTGGATCATTAAATATAATCTTTGAAACAAAGTCAAAACAGATTTTATCCGAACAAAATGCCTCAATTTCCTTAACAATGAGAACTTAGTAGACTTTCTGGAATAGAATGTCATAAAAGTCTGAACAGATTATACGTATTTGATGATCATATTATTTTATTTTGCGATATTTTTTAAATTGAGCATTCTTTTTGCGATTTCCCAACAAACATTTTAAAAAATAACATGTAACAATCATTCAAATCTGTTTTGTAGATAGATTAATTGCAATAATTTCATATGTTTAACTAACGATTATTCTTCCCTTGCTTTCATGTACACAGCGGTCATTAGAAAAAAATATGGTGCTCTTTCTTGAGATAGGAGTATACAATGATACAATGATATAAAATCTGTTTGTAAATATTAATACATGTTACCATAGTGATTTCAGTATAGAAAACATGAAACCTAAATATCACTTTTAAAGATTTGTATTTATTATTCTACAAACAAGTCTGAGGCATGTTACGATGGATTGTAAGGTAAACTTTTATAGTCTGCCCTTTTGGATATGACTGTCTGATGCTGTATATCATCAACTGTATGGTATGATTTAAAAGGGTACATACGCCCTATTGCAAAGGTCTCAAGTTTGTGACGGCTTGTGTTAGAGCATAGGAAGCCTAATTCTTCCCAGTAAGCCTAATAAGCCATTATAGTATTAAGTAACACGCATTTGGGAAACGAAATTAAAAATCTAATTATCATTAAATAAAAGTTTTCTAGTCGACCTTAAACAGTAGGTCTATAGATTTTTATTTGCACTGTTGATAAGAAACGCCTTAAGAGGGCTCCTTACACTAATTAAGTGGACCGGCAATTTACACTGGAATAACAAATTGTAATTGTATCCAAGCATACGCCGCTAAAATTTATTTTCTAATTTAAGTTAGGAAAAAAAGGCGAATTTCGTTGATGAATAATTGTCTGTTGGAACGTACCAACGAAGAATTTCTCCAGCAAATTTCATTAACCTTTTTTACAGAGTTACGAAATTAGAGCTCATTAGTGCCCATGCATGTCCATGTACATTAGAGGAGGTATTTGTACATGGCGTCTGAAACTTACCGAACATGTACAGTACATGTGCCGATTTCAGAATGAATTTTTCCCGGCTATTAGTGCAGGAAATCAGTATATACATACATGTACCTATACCTAAATGTAGTTTTTAGAAAAAACTCAGATAGTTAATTTCATAATGCATCAATAGATTTGTCATGGGATTTTAACAATATTGCCACATTTGAATTTTTTATATGAAAACATGTGCTGGTAGTTTGAAGCATTCAGTTCACACTGTTATTGGGCCCAAATTGAACATTTTTAAAAAAAATAAAAATAAACATTTCCATTAATATTTCAAAAACAGCAAACGCAAATACAGAAAAATAAAGTCAATTCGATTTTCTGTAAATAAATTGCATTTCTGTTGTAAAAAAAAATGTGATAAAAAATAAAAGCCTTTAGAATTGTAAAACAATTGAAACGTAAATTGCATCTGAAACGCATTAGCTAAACGATGTATGTTTATGTAAACAATTTTTTTCCAGAAAAGATATTATATTGATTGTGCAATATTGTTCTTCAGTTGTTTGGTTGAATATATATGTAAATATTATCGTTTAGTTTTGTCATTATTAAATTTACAATGACATCATAATGCAGGTTTCCACTATAACATGCGTTTATCGACTTTTCTAGCAATTTTTGTTATGGAAAACGTGTTAAGGTAGTACTTATGTAAGTGATGTTTTCAACACATTTCAAGCCTATTAACTATTTTGACAAATTGGATAAATGGTTGTTATTGTTTCACAGTTGATTTTTCGAAGCAAGTGTAAGGGAAGCCAATGACATTAGGTTTCTAAATATTGATCAACTTGGAGGTTTATCTATAAAGCCTATAGTCACATTTAAATTTTGTTATATGGTGCACTCCAAGACTATGAAATACAATTCTCGTTTATGTTCAAATGAGTTAAATATGATAATGAAATGAGAAAGGAAAGATGGGCAATTTAAATTGTACGTGCTTTATACTCTGAGCATTGGCATCAACAAAGCAATCTCAGTTTATATCGGTTTACGACATATATTTTAACAACTTATACAATAAATGTAAAATTTCAAGGCTGACATGAAAAACGAATGATGGCACAGAATACTGCTTTTTTTTCAACAAAACGATGCTACATTTTGATTTTATTTAAGAGAGGGAAGAAGAACTTGAGAGATAGGTACCATTTGCGATATATTGCCAGGCGCAATTGAATTTTTCTATTAAATTTACTTGTTGGTTCATTGTGAGCGCTTTTTAGAAGTGCTATTCAATTTCGTCCAATTTCTTACAGGCCAATAAGCCATCACAGTTTCTCGTAATCAAGGAGTTGGCAGAAATGCAACTTCTTCTAAAGCCTCCAAAGCCGCCATTTTGAATATTTACGACTTGTCCTAAATCTCTTTGCCATAAATTGAAATTGAACAAGAGCACTTACACTACATTTAATAGTGCATAAATGTCACCAATATAAGAGAAAATTCAATTGCGTTTAGCAATAGGTGTATAACATTGTAGAAATAGACCCAAACTAAAAAGTTTGACACACAGAAGCAAGCTTATCTATGCGAACTAACAAACATTGGTAAAATCAGGCATTTGTATCTCTTTAAAACATTGCACGTATTATTTAATTCATGTTAAAACATGGTGAATAACATTTACTAAAAAATGTATGTACATGAAGTTAGGAAAGTGGATGTCTATAAACTGATAAACAAAAACGCAACCAACTTGCCTATTATAAGTGCTTTTTGATGATTTTTTTTTCTGTAGAGGGGGAAAAAAGTAATTGAAACCGTGATGTAGTGCAGTACTTTCATATATTCTCATCAAACAAATCCAAATGAGAAGTAGATAAAAATCTTCTAGCATGCACGCAATTATAGGCATATTGTCTACATCATTTCGGCTCAATTGAAATTGAAGAAAAAAAGGCAAAAAAATCACTTTAATAAAGCTATCAGGGAGGACTAGAACGTGGTATTTCTTGGTAAACACATTTTTTCTAAGGTAAATAGGACGTGTACGTACAGTTGTAGGACTATGTACGTTTAGGGCAGATTTTGGCAAGTCAATTTCTCATTATCAACGTAATATTTGTTCGTAGGCAACGAAAATGCCATTAAAACTATAAGCAACCGACAATATCTTCGATATTAGAAAATGCGAAATGTAGGCGCCTTGTACTTACAATTTATGAAACATCGTTTAATGTTACTTATGTAGTATAAGAAAACTAATACCCAAGAAATATTATATAGCCTCAGTTTATGTAGCTTATAGAGGACATTTGTTAAAAATATGCATAAACTAGTTGAAACAGCATAACCATAACGGATACTGTAGTATATTTAGATGCGGGAACATTACTGTTTTATATACGTAGGCAAATACAGTATGACTAAAGAAAGTTTATAAAATGTCAGATGGTGACCATAAAATGCAAACTACTATATAGTTATAGGGCAAAACCCGGGTGTAAAAACGTACAGGAGTCATGTATGGACCTATGCATGCAGTATGACTTCTTCTATATTGTAGTTATAAATATACTGTAAATTATTAGGCCAGAAATTATACACAACATGGTTATATGGTAATTTATCCATGTAGACCATAAATACTAGAGAGTTTGAGCCAGTCAACGTTAACGAAACGATATCGATAACGAGAAACAGCGCGGGCGGCCAGGAATGTCATTGGAATACCATGCTTCGCATAGGGTAGTCCTTGACATTCCAGGCCGCCAGCGCTGTTTCTCGTTATCGTTACCGTTATCGTTTCGTTAAAGTTGGCAGGCTCAAACTCTTTATTATATCAATGCTTACCCATATAGGCATATACTGTATGGTTCTCGCATGACTTTAGATGGTTATTTAAGGAAAACGCACAGTGATACCTTATCTTCACAATTGCATAAAGGCACAATTTAAATTAATTGGGTTTTGTTTTCAGAAAACTGCATGTGAAACCATCTTAAAAGATCATTAAGAAAGTTTTTCTTAAATTGCATCCCTAAAGGATTTAAACGTTTAACGAAAGATCAAATGTAACTGATGACTCCCATCATTAGGTAACATGAGTCACGCTGAGGACTTTATCGTCACGCTATTCGTGACATTCCAGGCTGCGTTGCCAGGTCGGTAGGTTAATAAGCATTTTAATTAACTCCACACCTTCCAGGCTCCAAAATGGCGCCACCTGGAATCACGCAGCTTTCAGAGAAATTAAAAGCCGTTTTTCAGCTTGGCTAACCAATTAGGCATCGGTCTATACCTTAGTCGATAATTAACGAGGTGCAATCAGGATGAGTCTTTTAATGGCAATTGGGGACAAGTCTAGAGTGTCGTGACTTCCATTGCTCATAGTTCACGAATGCTACCAGTTTTCAGCTTATACGCCCCGTCAAATAACACGCTATTTAATTAAATTCAATCCCAATTACCGATAAATGTATTAAAAATGCGAGTCTATAGTCGTGGATTTGCGTACTGGGATTAAAGTGTATGATTTTTTTATACATGTAGCACCGTGAATGGGATTGGAACTGGAGCGTATTGAGTTTAGGTATGCATGAGGAAACAGGTGATAAAAGCGAACAATCTAACTTAGATTGCATGCTTGCAGTGATTGCGCCTCTACAAGGGGCTCTATCTCGCTTCAAGGCTTTATCTAGGGGCACTTTTTGTCATCGCCATCATTTATTGTGAAACTCAATATTAAGTTAATAAGGAACGAAAAAAACATAATCCTGATATCCTGTATTCAAACGCCATGTTGAAACATCATGTTCAAGGAAACAATTCTTCTAAGAAGGAGACTTCTACGGATCATATATGGACCATATTTAGTCTTCGAAGGACAATATATGGCTCTTTTTGAACCATATTAAGCTTTTGAAAAACCGCTGGGGTCGCGACTCGCGCATAGGCACTGTGGGCTATTCTTTTGATTTCGATTCCATAGTTGGATCATATGTATAATCATGAATATATATGACTATGTTCTCCTGCTTTATATGTATTACAGTCAAACCCGCGTAATTTCACACCGCTTAATTGCACACACCGGATAATTGCACATATTCTCTATGCCCCTATGTTTTGGACATGATGTGAACCCGGATAATTGCACATCTCGGATAAATGCACAAATTTTACAAGCCCCATGGTCATAAATGTCCAGAGGTAACCCATATTTTTAATGCCACGTATTAAAAAAACTTTCGTACTAAAAACAAATATCTGAAATATGAATGCATTGGTCTTCTATATTTACGGTTTTTGCAATATGGGATGTTCAGAGTAACTCAAATATTAAACCTATTTTATTGGCTCTCGAAAACAATCACAAATAACCATGCAAAATGATTCTCAGGCGGAGTTTTTGGCCATCACCATGACGATATAATACGCGAACTACGTTGTGTGCTTACATCGATCAAATATAAACTTTGAAAATATATTTCTTCTATTTCAAAAATGCTTTTTGTTAAAACTTTATTTGCAAACATTCTTGATTAAGATGCTCGAAATGCCGAACAAATACTTACTCTTTCCACTGAACAATTTTGAAATACAAAATATGTATTGATTTGAATTTCAAATGTCCAACCGATGTAGTGAAAAAGTTTAAATATCATTTTAAACCTAATTTAGAAACTACTGGCTGAAAAATTGGAATTTTCTATTCCTGAGAATGTTATTTGCATCATAATAGCATTGAAGAGAACCTGTCGAGAGAGGGCTTTCTAAAAATGATCTATAAAATTAAAGGAAAAATGCATGTCAGGTTCAGAATCCTCAACTTAAACCTGTCTGTTCCTTGTATGAAACGCAAAAATTCATTTTAGATGTAAGCCCTCAACAAACAAACAATAACGGGATATTATACTATATTTTCTCAAGAATATACAGGCTGTTGGAAAAGGTTTTATCAGTTTTATATTTGATTTGACAGGAGAGTCGCATGGTCACTGCTGTGGTGATTTTTACGCAAGTGAAGAGGTTGCATGATGGATATTAATATCCGTGAGAATAAATGTTTCTCAACTACGGAAATTACAAAGAAGGTATAGTTGTGCACAACCGGGTCAATATTTTATGCGCGTATACACTTTCAGCGGACTTAGGGGCCATTCAAAAAAGACGCCCCCGAAATTCCTTCAAAATTTGACCCCACCTCACTCCTTGTCCACACGGCGTCCATTTTAGATCAGACCCTCCTTCCTCTTAGACGTCCTTAATGTTTTTGAAAAGCAGGGTGTCCAGGTAATTTTTTGGAACACACAAAGGCCCATCCTACAGATTTCTACGCACCCGTCTCGCTGCCAATTCCACAACATTTTTCTAGATTTTTCTGTGAAGGGAAATTTCAGGATAAAATTGGTGTTTAACACACATTTCCGACTTTCCCAAGGTTTCAAAAATTAAAGTATTACAGTTGGGACTGGGGACACACTTCTACTGGTGTCCCTTTCACGTTTCACCGACATTTAAAACTCAAACATAAAAACCAAAAACTGAAAAATACCATCATTAGTGGACGTCCAAAATGTCTTCCCCCTCCCTGCCCCCTGTCCTCATGGTGTCCACAAACCAGCAGACCAATATATTTAATACAAACCAACTGTAAAATGCTACAGTATCGTACTGTATAGTGGATTAGATATATAGTTAGTCACATGTTTGTTTAATATATGCACTCTTGAGAATTGAATTTAAACTTCGGCTTTCTAACTACAAAAAAATGTTTTGCGACACTTTTAGAGCTGTACACATGTTTTATTCATCGAATTTTATGCGGATAAAGATAGTCGAATGCTATAAAGCTTTAAAAAAAAAATATGTCTACTCTCACGGAATTAAGTGAATCCATACACGTAGGCTATTTACCATCCTTTTCAACAATTCCACACGTTTTGCATTGCCTCAGAGAGCGTCGATACCATGCATATATATTTTGAATTTTCCTTATGACCCGGAAGGAAACCAGCAAATAAAAATTGAAATTTCAGAGTTCCCAAAGTACCGATATTAAACCCAGATCTTAACCTGCTAATGCTTCAATGTCTCCTTAGCAACTTTCTTAAAAAAAGGAGCCACAAACTTATAAAATCAACAGCATAAACATGAAAAAATAATCTCTCTGAAAAGTACAGAAGAGTCCCAGTGTTAAGAGGACTTAGAAACGTAGCGCCATCTGTGGAGCCTTCACTTCAACATTGGACTCTCCAAGACAGCATTCAGAAGCATCCCCAGTGGAGAGGCTCAGAGGGAAAACAGACGTTGAACCACGTACTGCCACTCGGAAATTGACTAGGAAAATATTTGCGAAAAAAACAGCTGTAGGGTTTTTGTAATCCCATTTTGACTCGCGGATTCCATTCGATGAGGATGTTGGAGGACCGTGGATTTTTGAGCAAATCTATCTTATTTCGCACACTCGCGTGTTGCAACAAAGTCGCTGCTGCGGATGTTTAAGGTCCTTGCCGCAAAACTAATTAGGAAAAATCAAAACAGACTTGCCAAAAACGCCTTGGTTTTGCGAATCCTGCACGACAATAATTTTGCGTGATAGCAGATGGAAATCCCGCGAGATTTCACTTTTCCAGCTGATTGTCGCTAATTAGGCTTCCTCCTGATTGGAAGGCAGAAAATCTGTGTTTGAATCTGACAATCATTACTTCCGAGCAATTTGTTCGACGTTCACTTCAATCTCTCTCGTCACTCAGTGGATATTCAACAGTGTGCTAGTCAACATGGTAAGTTAATCAACTTTTTATTTATGCTAACTCTTACATTTTCGAAATCAGTCGTCCAAAGTAGGTTTTTTTTCGATTTTTCCTTCATGCTTATTTTGTTTTGTTAATGCTTAACAATCAAACGGTTAGTAATTGTATCGATCGGCATTGGATTATGAGATTAAAAGCTGGCAGAAGTTTAACTGACGTTTTTGTTGTTAATGCTTCAAATGACGAAAACATGTTTATGTTTATCTGTTGACAAGCACAAACATGTTTACGTGAGAAAACAAACTTGTTTTAGAGTTTGCGAGGGAAAAGAAACCTTTCGATCAGAATATGTTTTGTTTATACCTATTCAAATCTTATTTCAAAATTTCACAAAAATTAGTGGCAAAAATCAACAAAATTCTATTTTAAAACAATTCATTAAGCATAAAATATTCTTGCAACAACTCAAGAGGTAGTAGTCTACTCTACGATATTGTGGACTATTTAAGAAATTCTATTAGCTATGCTAATTATTGATTATGAGTTTCATAAATTGGTGCTGTCTAGTCCTGCAAAAAGAATGGAAAATGTGCTTCTCTATAGCTAATAAATATAATGCAACATTTTTCACTTATAGTACGGATTTGTAAATCATGCATTGGAGCTGTTGGTCATCAGAAATTTTGGGAATGAAACGTGGGAAGAAATCAAGTAAGTTTCACGTTACAGGACATGTTACTGTTCTTTACATAGTTGTTACACAATGTTGTTGTTGTCTTTTTGTCAAAAAGTCACTAGTTGATTTGAAGTGAATGCTTTGTATCACGAATTTAGGAAGGAGGCAGAAGTTCGGATGGAAGGCCAATTTTTAGTGCGAGTCATTTATAACGATGAAATTACTTACAATTTGGTATTTGCGGCCCAAAAAGTTTTAAGTAAGTAAAATTGAGATCTCAAATGATGTCCAGCTTAAGAATTGTTTCAAAAAATCAAGTTTGAACTTTCCAGAGGTTCCTGCCAACATTATTTTGGAAATGTTTGGCAAGATGTTCTTCGACTTCTGTCACGAGTCGGGTTACCACAAAATCCTACAAGTGTTGGGAGCAACCCCTAGGGACTTCCTGCAAAATCTGGACGCCTTGCACGATCACTTAGCCACCATTTACCCGGGGATGCGAGCCCCTTCCTTCCGTTGCACGGAGAGGCCGTCCGATGGCGCTCTAATCTTGCATTACTACTCAGAGCGCCCTGGCTTGGAACCAATTGTCATAGGAATAGTGAAGGTTAATTTGACTCTCCTAATCTTTGATTTCCCATGGGAATGACACTCAGATTTTCTGCTTGAATGAATACCCAATTAATATATAACCCTAAGCTAAGCTAATGTATGCACGTGTGGGACTCAACTTACCTAACAATCAGGATTAGAGGTTTATGTTTGTTTTTTTGGTATTTTTTAATGGATTGGACGAGGAAAGATTATGCACGGTGATTTATAAATCATAAATTATGGAATAATGTGTGTACAAATCGTTAGATTTTGGATAGAAAACACTCATCAACATACACAAAAACACATGTTCATAAAGTATGAAATAATTAGAAAATTAAAATGGGCGAGTAAAACTAAAATTATATTTATAAACATAATGCAAGGATAATTACAATGTATAATATTTGAAATAGTTGAAATGGGTTTTATGGGGGGCTTTGTGCAAAATTCGTGCGAAATCTTTTAAACAATATTTCAATTTTGATGCCCTTGTTAAAGACGTGCTACAAGTCAACAAGTGATGGGCCATGGATCCGGAATGGATTTTTAAGATATGTGAACTGTTGTGCACTGCCTGCCATCTATTGACAGTACAGTGCAATGTCTGATAATTCTCCAGCAAGTCTTGTTATGCTATCATAACAACATATGTTGCAGTTGTCCATCTTCCGCTTTAGGCATCCATGCAACAAAGTTCCTGTGATTCGCATATGATAACAGTTTTTGTTATTTTTTTCGCTTATAGGCCGTGGCCAGCAAGCTCCACAATCAAGAAGTCGATGTCGAAGCCATATCCGGCAAGGAAGAAGGTGATCACGTACAGTTCTTGATCACGGAAAAGACAGCGGCCAAGAAGACCAAAGAGATGGCACAGGAAGAGTACGAGATGCTCACCAAAGGTAAGTTAGTTACCTGGTCGCCATGACGTTAATTATGATTCCAGATTTCCATTGGGAATTGTTTCACTTGTTTTTTCAGAATCGAAAATAAGTCCTGCCACTTTCTGTCTGGTGTTTCCCTTCCACATTTTGTTTGATCGAGACCTGGTTATCAGCCAAGCAGGCATCGCCATATCCCGAATCTTGCCCCAGATCAACCGCGCCGGTTGCAAGGTCACCGATTTGCTACACGTGGTGAGACCTCACCTGGAATTCACCTTTGACAACATTCTGTCGCACATCAACACCATCTTCGTACTGCGACTGGGGGACAACCTGATCATCCAAAAGCCCACTGCAAACAACTCACATTCACACGAAGAGCACTCGACTTTGAGACTTAAGGTAACAGATCGTTACCATGGTGCATTGCGAGTGCATTGAGTAGATGTATAAATGTATTGAAAATTTGTCCTTCAGGGTCAAATGATATATGAACCCGAGAGAGATTTGATGCTCTTTGTTTGTTCACCAAAGTTAACCAATTTGGACGACCTCCACAGGTAACTTCAGCGTACGGATAACACGGATAGCACAAATAACTGTCATGGCAATTAAATGTTTATTATTGTCACTCCTGTTCAATGTTACAGACGTGGACTCCATCTTAGTGACATTCCACTTCATGACGCAACTAGGGATTTGGTTTTGCTTTCCGAGCAGTTCGAAGCAGAGTATAAGCTGACTCAGAATCTCGAGATTCTAACTGATAAACTGCAGCAAACGTACAGAGAATTGGAGAGTGAAAAGATGAAAACTGACACGTAAGGAACTGGCAAAGAAAAAACATGACGTACTGCGAGTACCAAGTTCTGATAACTAATTAAAGATTGGTGGTGTTTTGCCAATTTTCCAGGTTACTATACTCAGTGTTGCCACCGACAGTTGCATCAGAATTGCGACACAATCGTCCTGTCCCAGCTAGGAAATACGAGGAAGTCACCATTCTATTCAGCGGAATCGTTGGATTTACAGAATATTGCGCTCGGAACACAGATGCCAAAGGGGCCATGAAGATTGTGCGTCTGCTGAGCGACCTGTACACCACATTTGATGATCTCATCAATCCAAAGAACAACCCGAATGTTTTTAAGGTAAAAAACGTTTGATGTATGTAGTAGCTTTTTTATTTAGTTTTATGAATATAAGTTGAACTGTCCACTTGATCATTAAGGTCCAAAAACTGCTTTTTCTGCTCATCGACAAAATTTGCTAAAACAGATTTTCAACACGGATATGTTTATAATTTTGTGTATATACGATACGAACTCTGAATCTCATTTCAGGTTGAGACCATCGGGGACAAATACATGGCAGTTAGTGGCCTACCTGACCCCTGCGAATCACATGCAAAGTGCATCGCAAAACTAGCTCTCGACATGATGGACCTATCTGCAAAAGTGAAAATTGAGGATCGAGATCCAGTGGTACGAATGTGAAAACATGCTAATGCCCTTCCACTTCAAAATCACTTTAGGAATAATTACAATACTGCTTTTCATATAGAAAATCACTATTGGTATTCATTCCGGAGAGGTCGTCACCGGTGTGATTGGCAAACGCATGCCCCGTTATTGTTTGTTCGGGAATACGGTAAACATTACAAGCAGAACAGAGACAACTGGTGAGAAAGGCAAAATTAACATCTCAGAAGATGCATATAGGTGAGCTACGTGTTCTTTCATGAGGACCAGATATGAAGGTTATCAATAGTTGTTCTAACATCACTACGTATCTTCAGTGTTACTTCTACAATACTTATCTTAAGTTTATTTGCAGATGCCTGCAGCAACCGGAGAATTATGACCCTGAATTTGAATTTACCTATCGTGGACCAGTGACGATGAAAGGCAAAAAAGAGCCCATGAAAGTATGGTTCCTCAACCGCAAAAGCTTAATCTAATATGGACTATTTGGCACAAATACTTATATAGATTGTACTTTTTGTTTCACATTATCTTGAGTAACAATAAATGAGTAAAAATTGTTTCCTACCTTATCTCATCAACACCCAAAAATCTCTACCCTCAATGTTAGCCGAATTCCGTAACGTTACTGACGAATTTCCACATCTGAAGAACACCATTTTGTTTTCCAGTTGTTTCATTCTTGTGTAGATCTCATTTCAATGTAACTGAAAATTTAAATAAAACTATTTTAAATGATAGCAATTACAAAGTTGATATTATTTTGAAAAAAATGGCGTCTAAAATATACTCTTCCATTGTGTATTGGGTAACATTTCAAGAATAAGCAACATGCAGTTAACCATATTTTATAAAAAATGCATTCATTATTGTTATTAATCAAGCAGTTAAAGCTTCGGCATTACTGTTGGAAACTAGCCAATTTGCATTTTCCTATTATTAACGATAAGCGTACACAGAAAACACGTAATCCTTAACTTTGGCTTAATAGGAATTTAATGACCGGAAGTGTTTATCAGCAACAAATCGATCCATTAGGTATTTAATAACAACATCAATGTGCGTACATGTATGTCGTTTCAGAATTACATTTTATATTTCATTTGTAGTTTAAAAGCGGCGTGTAACGGCTAACGGCTGTGAATCTGCTCACGTGCCGGCTAACGGCTGTGAGTTAATTGGCTTACACGGCGATGTTCTTTAATTTGCGGCACACTAAAATCTATCTAAAAACTATCAATCCAGCGAATTTTACACTAAACATAGGTTGAAAAAACGGAAAATGCGTAGTGCCAAACTATCAATCCAACGACATAAAGGCGAAATTTTCGCTGATTAACATCGGTACTCGTATATCAGAAAACCATGGAATTTTGGGAGAAAGTTATAGATACTTGAATTAATACTAAATAACAATCTTATAAAAACAGAATTGCCACAGTTAATATAAGTCAAGGGACCAAACTAATTTAGTAGCCTCATTCCAACAACATAAAGGAAACATTTTCGTTGTTCTATAAAACCTGGTTTATTCATGAAGTTTCTCTCACAATTGTACTTTATAGAAGGTAGGAAATGATTTTTTTTTTCATAGAAGCATTTAGACCTTGCCCTAAAGTTCCGCAGCATTCCTGTTTAAAAATACTGTCTTAGAAAATTAAGACATCAATTCCACCCAAAGT
>JAUJYV010001243.1:0-19929 GCA_033995625.1 Ophyiulus pilosus
GAGGAGCCACGCATTGAACTACCCAATGAACTAACTTAACGTAATGGGTGCGCATGCGTGGTTCTTCCCTTCCCGCCATTAAAGTTAGGCAAGTATAAAGACGTTAGCATGCTCAAACTGTCTATTATTACTCATAGTGCATATACAGTATTAACGGGTATATATGTCACATGTACTGCATAGTGTGCAGATCGGTTTGGAGTTAATTCAGTCATTAATATGCCATTTAAGAAACAGGAAAAATAGTTAGTTGAAATATTGTGGGGTTTAAGTATAATAATCAAATAGATCGAACAATTAGTGAAAAATGTCGACATGGTTCTTTGCTCTTGTGCTCATAGCTTATCACGTTAAAATAAAAAGCACGTTTTATAGTTTGATCATTGCTGATCCATCCACGTAGCACTTGGACATTTTAGTTCGGTTAGGTATCCTGATGTGTATGTTAGTTGGGGGGTTAGGCTATAGCCAGTGATCAGACGCGTATTGTAGGCCTATAGTTGGCATTTGGAGTCGTATACTATACTACTACTTTTAGCCCTACTTAGACTAGGTCTAGTGTTCTACTCTAAGCACCCTTATATTCTACTCGATTTTTTCATTCGTTCATGTATTTATAACCGTAGATTGAATATTTTTCTCTCTTAATTCCCAACCGTGTTGTAGTGTACGTTTGCTCTCAGTACAGTATTTGGTATGTTTTGTGTTTAGGGGCTTTGGATTCGTCACATTTGCTGATCCCGCTAGTGTAGATAAAGTCTTAGCTCATGGCACTCACGAATTAGACGGTAAAAAGGTGCGATTTCGCCTTTCCTTTCCTCTCCTTCATCTAGTTTTTAAGCCTCTTTTTTTTATTTCTTTGTACCTGGGGAAGGATGCAAGTTTTTTGAGTCCGAAAATTCTTTAGATTGGTTACTTGGCCTGAAACTTGCACTTTTTCTGGCCGTAGTCCCTATCCTTGAGTTTTACCAGAACGTAATCTTCGTTCCTCTGCGATTTGCTTAAATTGACCTGGTTTTCAGAAATTGATAGTGTTGTTAGCATCGTGCTACTGAACTTAACATCGGTTTTTCTTCGTAGTTGCATCAGTTTTCTGGCAAGATCACTTAGTTATTTTGGAATGACAAGGACAAAATTTGAGCAAAATCTTAAAATTAATTCTTACCAACTGACCAGTGAACTTAATGGACCTTAATGGACTTAACATTTCCAACTCTCCAACAATGTGTATACAAATGCTCGTAGACGCTATTTTTTCAATCGTAGTAAATATTTATTTTCTTTGTTGTATTTAGTACTGTATTTACACAATTTTTATTGAAAAAAATCTGTTGCTTTAGTTAAAAAACAGTTGACATTTTCCTGTATCTATTTTGGAGCCTTTCTTGTTATAAATTGCTTTACATTAAAATATTTCTATATTACATTATCCGTTTTGTAACCTTTAATACTCTTTATAAAAACGTGTTAAACATAAGTTTAGTTGTTTAAGAGGGGCGAAGGTCATTAAATCAAGATAAAAATTGGTAGAATTAAGTTTTTATTCCTAGCTGATGTTAACCGGTATCTTAATTAGTAAATAAGTTGTAGACTTTTTAAGCTTAGATTGAACCTGTCATTGAAAACTAACAAAACTGTTTAAAAACTAGTTTCTATGAGCACCAAATCAACGTTTCAAAACCTTGTCAATTTCATTTTTACCAAAATTAATTCTATTTTTATGATTCTTCGTTGTACAATCGTTATTTGAAATTTCAACTTGACATTCCTAAATAGTCCTGGAGAACACCTGAAATATTCGCAGAGGAATAAGATACGTTTCCCGAAGCGTTAAAGCGGGTCCTAAACTTATGGATAGTGATTCGTGTCCAGTTTTATTTTTCTCTACTACATATTATATTTCCCTGCCTATTAATAATCTTCCCATAGTTTTCAATTGTCGTTTGACAGCGTTTATCACCGTATAAATCCATTTTAAGTCTTTTATTTCCTCGTATTCATTTTCCCGTCCTCTTCCCCTTGATAATTGCTGGTTTGTGGGGCCCAATAATGATTTACAGTTTAATTGAAATAATTAAAAATTGGCATATCCTTCTATTTGTTTTGTTTTCTGAGGCCATTGTGCGCCGTTTTAATAGACCCCATTTGCAATGGTAATATAAAATAAGCGTTTAATGCGACTTTAATGACCGAAATACTGGCCAGTTAACGACTTCTGGTCTCAGTCATGAGGCTGAAAACATCTGTAAAATACCGTCTTCCCACCGTTTAGTGTTTGCTGTTCTCAAAATTAATTTCACGTATTCTTTTACTTCAGTTCATAACTTTTATAAACTTTCAAAAGTTGTTAATTACCAAAATGGTTTATATGTGTTTTGATAAAATCTAAAATTTTATAATAAAACTGTTAATTTTGCATTGTTCTCCCCAGAACATTGAAACTGCCCTGAATTATGAAACTGATACGTTTAAAACGGCCCACAATGCCAAGCTGTGATTTCTATTTTATTCATTTCTTTAATTTTACTTTTTAATTTATCTAATGCTTATTTTTAGGAGTGCAATGCCAGTAACCGTTACTAATTGCTGTTTTTTTCGTGTTTTTTCCCCATCCCAACTTCGCGTAGATTGACCCTAAAGTTGCCTTTCCAAGGAGGGCCCACCCTAAGGTAAGAAACCCTCAATACGAGGACATTTTATGAAATATTTTAGGATATTTTGAAGGTATATGAGACGTTCTGGGATTTTGTACAACCATAAAGCAAATGGTTGGTTAATATTTAAAAGATATACCTGAAGCCATAAAAAATGTTTCCACTTTGACAGAATAGTTAATGTTTTATTTGCAAAACATGGGTATGTCCGTTATGAAGATTGGTACGACAAGTTTACTGAAGCGAGACATGTTTAGCATGTCATCATTCCATGAATTTAAATAGGTTGTATTCATGTTTTTGAATAAAAAGTGGCGTGATGTTACATCATGCTTGGAGTGATGGTCCCACATGCGATCATTTGATCATGTACAGCGACAATCTAGAGCATGTAACGTCGGGTTATCAAATATTCATTTATATATCGACTATCCGAATCCATAGAAATGTGTTTGGTATTTGCCAGAACAGTTAATCTTCTATTTATAAAACTATGACATGACAGTTATGAAGTACGACAGTACAATAAGTGACTGAAGCGAGACGGGTTTAGCGTGTCATCATTCCAGGAATTTAAATAGGTTGTATTTATCTTCTTGAATACAAAGTGGCGTGATGTTACATCATGCTTGGAGTGATGGCCCCACGTGCGATCATTTGATCATGTACAGCGACATTCAAGGGCATGTAACTTCGAGTTATCAAATATTCCTTTAGTATATATCGGCTATCTGAAACTATAGAAAATGTGTTTGATCTTTGCCAGAACAGTTAATGTTCTATTTAGAATACTATGACATGACAGTTATGAAGTACGACAGTACAATAAGTATACTGAGGCTAGACAGGTTTAGCATGTCATCATTCCAGGAATTTAACTAGACTATTCATCATCTTGAATACAAAGTGGAGTGATGGTCCCACATGCGATCATTTTGATCATGCACGGCAACAATCAAGGGCATGTAGCTTCGGGTTATCCAATCATCGTCAAGTTTGAGTGTTTCTTCCAAACTTTTCCTGGGTTTTTAAAAAGTGTCGATTCCAAGCCTTTGGCCCATTCTACGGCTCTTTAATCTTCATTAGCACTAAATCTCATCCTATTTTCATGCAAATGTGGATTAGATTGTCCGAATGAAGTGCACAGAGGTGTATTTTTCCCTGGTAGACTGCTACGCACTCATGGCATACTATTGCTACATGTACTACTACTACTACTGCTGCTGCTGCTGCAGCCTCTCCCTTATTAAATCAATAGCGCCCGGCATCTCCACATGTGCAACCCAATTTTAGATGCAAATTTGGCATTCAACAGTAGCGTTGGCGCTACGACGAGGTTATTATTTCTCCATTAGTTGTTTAGCTTGCAGGATGGAGTCAACCTTTGCGTCGGCATAGGAGCAACAATAATGATAATTAGGAAATGAAATTACTTTTGCTAGGGCGGCTCTGGTGCTGCCCGGGCGATTTTTTGGGGGGAGGGGATGTAGATGGATTCCAGCAGAAGCGCCGTTGGACGGCTTTGAGCGCGACGTCGTTTTTTCGCCATTTTGGAAATAAGTCACACTCATTATATCTGACTTAATGTCGCACTAATGCGAGGCAACACTCGGTGTCGTTATTGCGCCGAGGTCGCGCCGGAATGGATGCAAATAGAGGGGGATTTGCATAATCCCATTAGGCGGCGCGGAGGGACATGTCGGTGATTTAAGGCGCTACGGCATATGTCGTTTTTTGGTTTCCAGAATCTCTGGAATTAAGACTGCCGGTGTGCCGCAAGTGCTCGACAAAATGGTTCACAAGTGATTTTTCATTTAATTTCGAATCGGGCTGTAGTAGTTCCGCTGATTAGAAGGTATGGCCATCATGGCGGATTGGGAACAACTCCCCTTTTGCCATGCGTGCTGATCGGCCGTTAAACAGCCATTCTGGAGCGTTGGAAGGCCATGCCCATTTCTCACCTCCAACTCTGCTTGCTTGGGAATTCCAAAGGGAATTTTCAATTCAACTCAGTGCCCTATACAGTCAGCACACAAATGACATATCAGGGTGCCCAGCAGCTTTGAAAAGCGTAAAATATGCTTGAAAGTTGTGTTAAAACATCAGTTTATGCTGAAATTTTGAAATTCTCCAGAAAAATTGCTGACTCCTTTGACAGATATTGTGATAATTAGTCGTGCGATCCATGGGTTCTTGAAAATGTCAAGAATGAACCTTAGAATCCTTGAAATATGCTTCAGTTTTAAAAACAACAAATTGACTGGACATCCATTGCTATCAATGTGGAAGATCTCTAGCTCTTTGTCCTTTTATTGCTAAAAAGATGCTAGCAATGCGAGACCTGAAAATATAAGGAACACGCAGGAAGGTGAAATGTGGACGATGTTGGCAAGGTATTTTTTGGTCCTCAAAATGTTAGGGAAACCAAGTTGGTTTATGTATAAGACATGTTAGAAAAGGATAAATCAACTACTTTCCCCTGTGACACTTCTCTTGTCCATTTGTCTTAATTTTTAACACAGAGGTGGATTGTAACACCATACAAACTGACAATGTAAAAACCTTTGTTCTGAGAAATGATTATAAATTTATTAAATTTTCTGCAAACACGTGATTAATGTAGAAGGCACTAAACATGGTGTTGCAAATCACGTTAAGGCTACACAGGTACGTGAATCGGACTTTGTTGGAAGCGTAATGGGATTGTAAAGTGAATATGGTCGCCACCAACCATCGTTCCGGTGCTACTCTTCGGTAAGGGTCCCAATTGTTTGCCAGCAGCCCCTGCGTCTTCCGTTCGCTGCGCATCACAGCCTATCCAGGTTACTCCCCCCCCCCCCCCTCTCCATTTCCTCCGCTGCTCCAGCAAGGACACTTACCTATACACCACCCCCGCACAAGCTTTCAGCTTTGAATAAACATGGCGGCCCATTGACGTAAACTTACTCCATGGTTTGTAGTGGTGGGCGGACATCGCAATCGACCTGGAATCTGGATTGACACCTTGGAGCGATCCATAGCGGCGGTGCGTGCTACTATCGATCTGAATCGGGGAAACTGTGTCGGGATCTGCAGTGGGGTGACGCTGGAACACGTTATTGCTGAGGTCCTGCGATTTTTGTTTTTGGTGCAATCTTATCGGCTATGCGTGTTTGTTTGCGTCCATGATACGGTTGAAATTCACACTTTTGGTGATACTTTTGGCCAATCTTGCATCTCCATTTGTATTTTTATAAGATTGGTTTTAGCGACACCCTGTAATTGCGGTCATATATACAGGGTGTTCCTTGGTGTGTGGGCAGGGATGAATACCATCCAGGTAGCTCATGCATTAGCTGTTCTGGGTATGGATGGAGTCATCTCCAATACTATATCGAGTCCGAATCATCAGTACAAATTCATACAAGTTTTGATATGCGATATTCTGTAAGTAGTTACTGTACTTACTCGATCAGAAGTTGCATTTTTTGTTTAAGTTAATATTTGCAATTCTAATTGTCAGGACAATATATTGGGTATTTGATGTAGATTTGCCAGCTTGGACTAGCTAAAATGTGCTCAGTAAGTTTAGCGAGGATGGCACAATGGAAATATTAGAAGAAAAAAAATAATTGTTCTCGAGCTTATAAACAATAAATGGTTTTCGTGCTCCACAATGGATCTCTGTGCTCTCCGAAAGGCGGGGTCCTTGCACGCAACATATGGTTTCCAATTAAAAGTTCGCATGTGGTCTGACCACGGACGTTTGTAATGGCTGTAATAAAGTTGGCCCGACGGGGACTCTGTACCCGTAGCACTTCCGTTAGTATAAGCTGCCTGAAGACTTCATCCCGAGGGTCATGTAATTATTTTCTTGGATGGAGGACATTTTCCAAGTTTTTCCAATAACTGGATTCTATCCTCTTGCTGAAACTTGAAGAAAAAAAAGATTTGTGGTACAAGATGGTTGCCAACACTAGCTGAAACGTATGTGGGTCAGAAGTCAAATTGAACTTGAAGAAATCTGGCGCAAAGATGATTCGGTTACTAAATCACATTTTCAGCATTTTTGTGCGTTTACTTGAAACGCGCACGGGAATGAGTACTTTGTCATGTTTATTTTGGTCATAATGTGTTTAAATTGGATTTTTTTTGCCATTATCCCCCCTCCGCGCCTCCTTTTTTTTTTTGCCAACTTTCTATCTGCTAATTCTGGGTTTAAACAAAGCTGAGAAGCACATGTGGTTCCAGATGTTCCTCCCCGAATCCCGAACTTCTCCATTTTCGACAGGAAGATGTTTAAATAGTTAAAACGTTTCTCTCAATGCATGTTATGTTGTATTGGTTGAAACTGACTTAAGCCTGTTTTATGCACAATTTTGCCTCGGAACACGGCGATTAAAAAACACTCTTCCTGTAGATTTGTGGAAATCGAGGACACGCTGATCAGATTTTTTTTTCTAAAATTTTGGTAAACAAAACTATTCAGCCAACTGGATTGCCTATTATCTGTCATTCCAGAGTTTCTGTTATACCAGAACATGACCTCCTCCGGATTCATGGTTCGCATGTTCTGTGAGTAACGGGAAATGTTCTTGAACACTTTTAATGTGTCGGTGTACACCAGGGTTCAGCTGTAAATTGAATTTCAGAAAAAAGTCTAAAAGTGTGGAAGTACCCCAATCTCTATATTTGAATAAACAGGAGTTTTGAAGGTGTTGGTGAATTTGGCAGTGGACGTTACCTTCGTTGCTTAGGGTGACCCCTTGGCCAAGTGCAAGAATAGGAAACCGGGGCTCCCCGCCATTTTATTGACAGGTTTTTCTCGTAAAAACCTTCCTCGGAAAAACGAGTTGTTCCTTATCTACCCCCAGCAGCATTTAGTGCCACTTTTTGTACTTTTTATGACCAGGTAACACTTGTTCACACTCGCGAGATATAAAGACTGGGTGCTTGAGAACGGCATGCACTTCCTTGTTCATCCCCTACCTTGATGTGCACCTTTTTTTTTTTCTGGCAGGTTTCTGACAGTAACTTCTTGGCACCTACAGTAGGTTCTCTCCATAAAACGTATTAAATCTTCCAGCCGTGAATTTTGCAAAATTGATGTGCAATTAAGAATATATTTATCTCATCCTGAAGTTTAATTGTGGCGAGTTATCCAAAACTTAGGATGTAATTTATTGGTATATTCGTTATTTTTTTGTTGAGAATTTTTGAAATATCCTGATCACTGCTTCAGCTTTTATGGTAGCAGACAATTCCGTCAGTCCGCTGAGGGAACCCCGAAACTTTGCACTGTTTCTGAAATTGTTTAACCTCTCCTGGACAGTTTCCTAATTGATACAAGTTTGAAGTATGTAGAAACTTGTCGTTATCTTCATGACTGCATATATTTAGAGATCCCTCTTCCCATCTGGTCTTTGTATTGGAATTCCTTGCCTCGAATTTTTTAACGCCATTGACCATCGAATCTGGATCCTTCATTATCATTGACCAACGACTATGGATCTTTCACCACCATTGACCATCGACTCTTTATCCTAGCTCATTGCACTGATCATCGAATCTGGATCCTTCATTGTCATTGACCAACGACTATGGATCCTTCATCACCATTGGCCATTGACTCTGGATCCTTCAATACTATTGACCATTGTCTCTGGATCCTTCAATACCATTAACCATAGTATCTGGATACTTCATCACCATTCGTGATTGTCACTAAATCCTTCATCACCATTGGTGATTGTCACTGGATCCTTCATCACCATTGGCGATTATCACCGGTTCCTTCATCACTATCGACCATCGTCTCTGGATATTTAATCGCCATTGACTATCGTTTCTGGGTTCTTCATCGCCATTGACCACCGTCACTGAATCCTTCATCGTCATTGCCTATCATCTCTGGATCTTTCATTGCCAATGACCATCGTCTCTGGATCCTTCATCACCATTGACCATCGTCTCTGAATCTTTCAGCGCCGTTGACCATTGTCTTGGAAACTGCATCCATCGTCGCTATTAGCCATCCACTCGATATCTCCCAACATGGCAATGGCAGTCGTTTGGCGTCCGTTTCCACTGTTGGCGCCACCTGTCTAATCGCACCTGATCACCGCAATTCCGATTCGCGCCTCATTGATTTTCAAATAGAGTCCCGTTTGTAGGGAATTTATCCCAACGAACAACGCCATTACTTGGATATTCCGCAGGTATTATTAGTTTAAGATTTTATTTATGGCGACGCCGTTTCGATTCCGCAATCTGGATCCGGCATTGGAAACCGATGCGCGGTAATGACTTATTGTTTTTCACCCAGAAAACCCTTTAGGGTCGAGGCGGAATCCTTGCAGCTCCGAGGCTCGGCGTTTTATGGGAAGCGACTCGCTCAGCGTTATGGCGTCGTTACCATTTTATTTCTGCGGCATTTTGCATCAGTCAGCGCTTTTTGTTGCTGGCAAATCCATTCTGCGCTTTGTTCATCATCCTCGCCATCATTATTCTCGTTCTGACCCTGATTTCGGAGGCCCATAAATTTCCGAGTCTTTTAGGTGCTCGACGGGTTTTACGGTGCCGAGTGGCTTATGGGAAGGAAGTTAGGGCTTCGCTGCTGTGTTTAGTACTCGATCGAGATCGAGTCATTGCCTTGCCTCACTTTTTTTTAATCTTAACTTGAACGGTTGGCGTGTTTGGACACTCACCAATGTTGGGGGTTTCGCCAACTTGGAATTGGTGGAGAACCAAACGACATGGAAACTATAGGGAAATTCTGCACTTGTAACACAGCATGTACTCAACTGGTTTACATAACTGGTAATGGAGATAACTTTCAACTTTGGTGTAACAAATGGTACAAATTCGCATCACAAACTTGTTCATGTGTTCCTAATGATCGTATCTTAAAGGATGTTTTGAGGATTACGTTTAGAAGCCATTTTATTGTCATTAGGAAGTTAAGAACACGTCTGAGATAATTGAAACTTTGTATTTGGGTGTTTGGTTTTCCTGTCTAAAATGGCGAACTTATTAGTGGAACATGTTTCGAATTCTGAACATTTTATCAGTTGTTAATGAATTTCTCTGAAGTGTCTTTTACTATTATGGTAATTATTAAGGCTGGTTTTCTAATCTTTCAACAAGGCCCACTGTATCAGTTTGGTATGGTGTTCCTGTCTATGCCGACGAACTTGTTTGTGGAACAACTTTCGATTTTTAAACATATACTACATGTATCGTGCCATGATCTAGGGTTCTAGGGAAGCCACGTGTTCAAAATTCGAAAGTGATCCAGGCTCTAATCCTTGTTCAAAGATTATTATTATTATTAAGACTGGTTTTATAAACTTTCAAAACCCCACAAAGGTAAATCATTCTGATAAAGATAACCTAATAACCTTTATTCCATGTTTAGCTTCAGATTATTGAAAGTTTCTGATTTGGCAAACCACAAACGGGCAAAGTAATCACTCGTCCATTCTTCTGAGTTGCTTCTAGTAGTTTCCGAAATGTTATTTTCAATACCAACACGTATTGAATTTTTTCTATAAATGTGTTTTAATATTCCTTTGTGGGGAAAGCCTGATTTCTGCCGCTTGGGGGCGCTGTTTTGGCCACAAAAACTGGGGTCGTTTACAGAAGCTTAGCTCTTTTTCCAAAAAAAAAAGAAAAAAGAACAACATAAATAGTCGTAGTGCGTGTATATTTTGATGGCGCTTTTTCCGTTACCCTTGACCTTGGTGTTTTGCAATTGAATACTCCCCATTAAAGGACTAGACGAGTGTCGTGTTTTACCACTCAAGGCTATCGAGGCTGGAATAGCCAGCGTCGTGATTTCCACGACCTGGCAAGTGAACACCCAAGATGGCGGCTGCTTCCTGTTGCCGGGATAATATAGCCAGGCTCGGGTGTTTTATGATGGCTTTGTGCTCTGAAATTTCCTCGTAACATAACTCACCGCGAATGCAGCGAAACTAGTAATTATTTGCACAATGCAGCTAATGTGTGTTGTGAATGTGGCAAACATGTGTGGCTAGTGTGACGACACAATGTACTGGAAATGGAATTTTAGCAATGAATGATACACTGTATGGAATAGTGAGGAGGAAGGGTGTTTTCTCGCCACCGTGTTTGCTTGGCATGTTCATGCCGTTGAAACGTGATACAGTTACTGTAATCACAAAATGCATTTCATCCTAGCTGAAAATCGGTCTGAATCAGTTTTCAGCTAGAATCAATTTCCACTGAGAGAAACACGAAACAAAAACATAGTTTCTGAAAACATGTTTGCACAAACAATGCACATACAAAAAGAATTTCAAAATGGATGAAATGCTTGCTGGTCATGATACTTCTAACAAGGTCTGTATTCTATGACGACCATCACCAGCATACATGTCAGTGCCTTGGTAAGACCTGTCGCCATTACCAGCAAACATATTTTTGTTTCTTTTTTGATGTGGACCGCCTCTTGAGCGAACACCGAAATGTTTTCTGAAAACATACCTATGCGCCAAAGTATGATGAAACCTCTAGACTGAACATAGGTGAGCAAACTTTTTGTTTGCAAAACATGTTTGCAGAAACCCTGTTTTAGTTTTGTATTTGCTCCGGTGTAGACCATCCTTTGTATCGAATGTTATAAATACGCCTTTGTTTTTAGGTTTTGCAATTAATTATGAACACAATAAGATTTTCTTAAAAAGTTCTGTAATGTTGTTTTTAGCTTTATGAGCAACTTTCAAATAATATATGGTTATTGATTGATTTATGTGTGCGAAATACTTCCTTGTCATGTATTTTGGCAGGAACCATGCTGCATTTTCTCTTAATTTCTTTCTTGTAACTGTTCAAGGCCTCCATGAGATTCACCAGAACGAAAAACATAAGGTGTTGGCTGAAACTGCAAACTCAACGTCCCTGTCCACCTGTGGTCAGGGCCTTCAAACAGTTACATTACAGGGGCATTTCGGAAGTGCCAGGGGGCGCTGTACCAGAGGAACTTTTTCTCCTTCATCGGTCACTCACAACGAGGAACTAACACCAGGAAAAAACTTCTCCCAAAAAACAAACTTGAAGAGAACCCGGTGGTGGAGGGTTTTTTGTGCCTTCACATTTCTCACCGTTGCCTCTTCCTGATTGTATCTTTATTCATGGCGGATGTACGGCAGCGCCCCCGCCCTGCCTCCCATTTGCCCCTCGTCTTGCCTCCCTGGCCCTCCAATTCTTGGGTTACCATTCCTGCACCCTGCACCCGGCAGCCAAGGAGTGACAGGTGATCCGGGTAGGGTCCATTCGGGGTTGCGGGGGGAACCCGGCTGCGGGTGAAGCACGCTGATTCACCGCAGCACCCCCACGCGACTGACGTTGGAACGTCGTGACCCAGTCAACCTTGGCTTGACTTACGTCATGGTTTCGGTTGCCTCTTGGTAGGCGGCGCCATCAGTGTTTGGTGGTCGGGGTCTCTGAAGGACGGTACTAAACGGGTTTACTCTTGCGGAAAACCCGGGCTCGGGAAGTTTTTTCTAAGAAAAAAAAGATATATTAGAATGGATTTGAACTAAGTTGAAGTGGGCATCTTGGAAAATCACCTTTTTGATGGGCAGTGTAATTAACGTATACATCATTGTATATGAAACCATTAACCATGAGTGACGGCCATGATACTGATCTTTAGCTTTGCAAAGATCTGAAATGCTGAAAACATGCCTTTTATGCCAAAAGTATGCAGAAATCTCTGGAAGGAAAATTTACGAGCAAACATTTTGTTGCAAACATGTTTGCTGAACCTTTGAATACCTTTGTACCAAAATTATGCTGAAATCTCAGGACTGAAAATTAGTGAACAAACTTTTTGTTTGCAAACATGTAGATTGTGGGTGATTCTGAAGAGGTGTTCATTAGTTACGATCCTAAACCGACCAACTCAAATAGTTTTAACTCTCTATGCAAATACGGCCATAGTTTTACTCTCTGATTAACGTTTAACATTCCCAACACTCCCATAGTGTGGAGCAACTTTGGGATAAGGCGCTTTTTCTTAGGATTCCAGGTGGACAAACTTTTATTGGGCCATACTATATGTCTTATTCTGTCTAATATGCTCACAACCATGGCTATTGTGATAATACAAGGTTATCAGCTATAATTTAACACTTCCCATGAGAAAGAAAATTAAACAAACAATACTTGTCTACTTTACAACTTAAATAATAAGAAACTACAAAAGAAAATAATCAATATTGCAGAGAAAATTAAGTTTTGGGCAAGTTTGTGCCAAGTGTGATTTTCAACAAACGTAACATAACTATCAGTTTAAGTAATTATGTATGATATTCACAGAAATAATAGTCAAAGCATATATGATTCACTACAATGACCCGTTTTAACAACAGCTGTTGTTTTTCCTCCCTCGATGAAAGTTTGACGACATTTGCTAGAACACAAAAACAAGCTTCGTAATAAACATGCTGTAATTCAGAAAATACAGTTGGCAGTGCTTTCAGAAGACGCTACAGTATGACAGTGTTGAGTGTTTCTCTACAAATAGCTGATGTAGCACTATGGAAAGCCACTCAAGGCATTCCAAGTGGGCAAAACTATGACTGTCCAAAAGTTACCACCGCTGTCCCAAAGTATTCACATTTACGGTACTGTTTGAGTCCTTTCTGGTCTTTGTGTTGCTTTGGCACTGGTCTTCCATTTCATCCAAGCTGCTGCTGGCTTGCTGATGCCCAAGGTGAATGATGCCCAAGGTGAGTGCTGAGTTGATGGCAACTTCCGCATTGTTCTGCCCGTTTTCTCAGCATGGGGCCCATTGGAAGCCCCTTTCTGGAGTTCGTCGCCGAATGCAGAATTGTGTATGTTTACGCTATAGTGCTAAGAAAACACGATGGTTGCCAAGTTCTGAAAAGCCTCGCTAACATCTGATGTGGTCCACTGGCTGTTCCATCGTCTTTGGAAGGGTATTTTTAGCTGGATTTTTGCCCAGCCTACCTTTACTATTGAGATGCTCAAAACATCTCTCTGACGTGTCTGCACAGATTTTCTCTCCACAGGGAGTTGAAAACGAAGCAAATGATGTTTTGCATCGACTAACATAAATTTAACGTAAGCAGAACCTCGATTTCCAAAAAAAAAAACAAGTTTGTATTTTTGCTTTTTATTATCCTGATATGGGTTGGAATCTCCTGGAGATGCAGAGTCTGGAAATGTCAGTGAAGATTCACGGGAAGTTCAACACTGCTGATATTGTACTGTTTGCCTGACCTCGTTTATGTCAACTTAGCCGAGTTAAGTTGTCATCCGTCGTGTCCTGTCCTCTGGAGAGGTTTCGAGCAATGGCTTTTTTGGCGTTCCCAGGAACTACATTTCAAAGGTTGATGGCATATCTGGGACAGTGGCTCCGCCTACGGTTTGACGAACCGTGGCAGTTGGCCGAGTGGGCCATGGCTTGTACCGATCGACCAGATGTGGGCACTACTTTGCGAACGCTCCGTGAAGCAGGATGTCGGATGGAAATAGAACTATGGTTTTTGATGACTGGCTAATGCAAACCAGGTTTTATTCATAGACTCGGATTACATGGCGTTGTGCCGTAAAAAGGCACCGTTCATAAGATTTGTACGTTGGGACTTCAAGGATTCGTCATTCTTTGCCAAATGAATTGATTGAATCCTCCAAAGGCTCCCAATGTGCACTGGAGGTTTCTTAAAGGCTGCCAATGTGCACTGGAGGTTCCTCCAAAGGCTCCCAATGTGCACTGGGGGTTCCTCTAAAGGCTCAATGTGCACTGGGGGTTCCCCCAAAGGCTCCCAATGTGCACTGGAGGTTTCTTCAAAGTCTCCCAATGTGCACTGAAGATTCCTCTTCAGGCTCCCAATGTGCACTGGAGGTTTCTTCAAAGTCTCCCAATGTGCACTGGAGATTCCTCCTCAGGCTCCAAATGTGCACTGGAGGTTCCTCCAAAGGCTCCCAATGTGCACTGGATTTTCCTCCAAAGGCTCCCAATGTGCACTGGCGATTTTTCCAAAGGCTCCAATTGTGCACTGGAGGTTCCTCCAAAGGCTCCAAATGTGCACTGGAGGTTCCTCCAAAGTCTCCCAATGTGCACTGGAGATTTCTTCAAAGTCTCCCAATGTGCACTGAAGATTCCTCTTCAGGCTCCAAATGTGCACTGGAGGTTCCTCCAAAAGCTCCCAATTTGCACTGGAGATTCCAACAGAGGTTTTGTTCACATATATACTCTATTTTTAATTAGACTGTCAGGAAGTATAATAACAAAATTCCAAGATGGATTCCCATGAATGGGCTTACCAAGAACAAACAGTATTCCATGATTTTTAACTAAGCACTCACCTCACCAGGAAATGGATTCCTTAAGGAACTGAATGCTTTTAGACTTGCATTAGGAATAAGAATGTTTGAAATGTCATGGAACTCTTCAAAAAATGGTGGGTTTTTTGCAAAATTGAATCTAGGAATTCATTGATCTACGATATATGATCACGCACTGAGATGTGTGAACTTGACATCATTTCGTCGCATGTAGCACGTCAATATTGATTCCTGGCTGGAACGGATTCCAAGATGGATGCTTTAGCGTTTTCAAGGATTCTCTAGGGATACCTTGAGATTACATGAAAATATCGATTCCAAAATGGAGTATAAACGAACTTCACCTTAAAGTCTAAACGATTTCTGGCCATTTTACCAGCAACCAAAATCCACAAAAGGTTTTTGAAAAATTCCAATCTGTTGTGAATTCGCCATATTGATTGCATTGCACAACTTCAGTTTAGTATTTGAATAACAATTTCATGGAATGGTCAGGTGAAAATAGTTTTGGGTCTGGTTAGGTTTTTGTCCAGTGTGGTTTCATTGTATGGAAGTGTATGGGATTATCTGAAAAGGCTCTAACGAAACTTCCGACCGATGACAGTAAGCGCAACGCTCGAGTTTCTTATACGCCATCTTGGATGGGTTTTTTTGGTGTTATTTTTGGAAGTTGATGGCGTTTTTTCCCTTCCCCTTGCAGCCGTCGACGCAATACGTCTGCCGAATTTAAACCCTGTCGTCCGTATTTTTGGCATTTTTGGAAGCACGCCGGATCATTGTTACCGAAGCCGTGTTTCATGCGCACAATGTTCGTCAGCACTTATGACGCAATTGCAGCATTTCTTACCCTTAAATATGCTTGTTAAAATGCGGGAAATTGCCAACAAATGGCCGATGACGTTAAGAGGTCGGCCCTCTGGCGAGGGCGCCGGGCACTTGGGAGTACGGTTGTTGCCGGGCCTGAGTTACGGCACTGTTTACAGTTGTAGTGAAGAATGTTAGCGCTTTTAAACAAGAAAATTAACGGGATGACAAAGTGTTGTATTGTACTGGTGACAGGCAACGGAAACAAAAAAAAAAGAGATAAGATGGATCTCGAAAATAAGGCTTCTGCTGAATGCTTTGAATGATTTTACTGCGGGTTCTGATTGATGGCCATGCAAACGGAATGGCTACAAATTGGCCCAGTTGGCTGTTAGCGCTCTTTCATGGAAAAAGGCCGAAATTTCAGATAATAAGTATGTTGGAATTGGATATGTTTCTGGTGCCGCTCATTGTTGTGTAGCATATTGTTCTTGTTTCTTGTTCACGGTGAGGGCCTTGAGTTGAACCTTATATACCAAGAACCTTTTGGTGACTTGCATGTTATGGCTAAAGCCAAGTCTCCACTAAAGGCAACATCAAACACTAAAATCCAAACCTGAAACAATGTCCGGCAACATGTTGATGAATGTAGAGGTGTATCCACCAAAAGTTGACAAAAGATGAACAAATGTGTCCTAGTTTATGGCGCTTTTATCAAGGCCTGCTATTTGCAGAAGATATCTGGTCAATTTCAGGTCAGGTTCGCATTTGAGCCGACGGCTGAGCATGCGTAGTAAAGTGGCAACATTTTCCCCCTTTGATCTGGATCACCTTCCGAGCGATCGGCGAAATGCTGCCGAAACCATGGTTCTGGCAACAACAACAACGTCATAAGTTTGCTCAAACATCACGTAGGCAAACTTTTATTCTATATTTGTTTCAGCAAACCTTGTTGCCCTTGGTGAAGACCCGATTTAAGGATCTCATACCTAAACAATGACCGTCAAGTATCTTGAACTTTGTTGTATAGACACGTGTTTGGAACTTTGTAAAGTTGTCATCAGTAGAAGTTTGCTTGGTTCTTGTCTGGATTGTACCAACAATTTGATAATAAGTTTTTAGATAGCTTTGGAGCTGAACTTTGACATTGTCAAGCAGATTTCTAACCTTTGATATGAAATAATTCTAACACATTGAGGGTATTCGATTTTAAAATTTCAACTGAAGTTGTCATAGGGTCATACTCTGATATTGCACTACCACTATACACATGTACAAGCAAGATACCATGGCATCTTGACTGCTTGTTTGGTTCAGAAATTAAATTAGAATCAAAATGTTTAGTATTGAATTGAGACGATATGACGTGGATATTATAAACTGAACTGATCCGATATAGTCAGTTCATCTATTTGGATAACATAAGACTGCTTAGGACACAACGTTTCTAGGGATGCAATCCAACAAAGTATGTTGTGGTGATTACATCAGCTTTTGTTATTGTGTTCCTTTGTATAATAAATTCATGAAACTTTGGCCAGAAGTTTCATGAAATGCAGATCTAGAATTCTTGAAAAAATGATGCTGACTCCATGATGATCTTTTTAGTCTTCAGTTGCTTTTGACTGAATCAGACCAGATTTTTCGTAACGGACAGGCCCGATGTTCAGTTTTTCGCGGATCGAACTGAACTGAACCGAATCGTGTGCCTGAGCCTGTCGAATGAATCGCCATAAAAAGGCAACGTAATGGGCATGCCGTAGAAGGGAAGTGCAGGTGCCGGCGCCATGTTTGTTCGGTACGGCGCTCCCGTAATCGATTTTCCGCCAAAATGGCTTCCTGGATGTATTATGAAATTGAACCAAATTTTTCGCCGAGGGAATGCCAACCAATAACATTACAATGTCAATGACATTTTCCTTTTTACGGTTCGGGTTGGCACCGGGCCAGCTCCTGTTATCTAATATATAAAATGGGAGATTGGTTGATGCGTCGATGTGTGGAGACTACGAGCTGCACTTCCGTACCGAAAAATTGCACGAAAGCAGTTGTTCGGAAATGTTTTTTCTTGGTCCAAGTACACAAGCAATAGCATTCTTGGGTAATAACTGATTGGCTATGGTGCAGTTGTATTAAAATTCACATTGTACAATTCTCAAATGTACTGTTAGGCGTAACTCTGAATCTGCTTTGTAATCTATGTTTAAAATTGTAATGTCCATTAATGAATATAATTAATGATAAGGCTGTCAGATAGATAATGGCTATCTGAACTCTTCACTCTTCAAAACTTTGTTTTTTTGTACCTAAAATTCAACATGGTATTCCACCTCCTGTTTGGATCATCCTTGATAGCATTCCATCTGTTTGCCACATTCATTCCACATCAAAGAACATACCACAAAAAATATTTTTTATTTTCTCAGTAGAAAAATGTACACGTATTGACATGAGTGCAATACTTTTCAACTATTTCGGTAAAAAAATATACTGACTGTAAACTACATTACTGGAAATTTTTCAATGCCCTGGGAATGGTATGATATTTTGTGGATGGTATTACAGACGGATGCATTGAGTAAAATGTTGCTACAAATTATAAAAATATAATATTTTTGGGTTATTCATTTCTGTGAACTGGCGTATTAAAAATCAACATGCCCATAAGCCTTGGAATCCTGGAAATCCAGGAAATGTGCTTAAAATTTGTGTTTAGACACCTTTACCATATGCCATTTATTTGCTGACTTCCTTGAATTAGTTTGACTTTTTTCCAACACGTTGATTGGTCGACCTGTTTAAAGTTTCGTTAGATGATTTTGCCACTGTATATAGGGATTTTATCCATCAAAATCCACCATGGAAGTATACGTGATTATTTAATAGGTTTTCTGGGTCATCAAACACAACTTTCTGTCACCCTGTATGCCCCGTGTGGGAAGCCTTGGTCAAGGTGTGTTCAAGTGAGGGCGAATTGAACAAGGGAATATCTTGTACACTTTGTGTCAGCTCATGTGCAATAGGATTGATTCACTTTTCAACCTTGACCAAAATGACTTGCAAATCATCGAGAAAGCGCCATTGTTTTCGAGGATAGACCAAGCTCTTTTCTTTTTAGTTATACATTCTCCTCTCTGTTGGCATTTCAAATTATTTCCTTTTCTTGTCCTACGTTCGAAATCATTTCCTCAATTACACAAACTCCCGTTGATAATTAAGGACCTGGTCGTTTCGGTATCGTTATTCGCAGCGTTTCAAATATAGTTTCGTCACAGTTCCAAATTGCTATGCAATTTGTTAGGAAAATAACATCAGGGGGGTTCTTGTTTAGGAGGAGCTACTTCCCAACCTAACTTGACAGTTTGTCAACCCACCTTTTGAAAAATGTAGCCAGAATTGCATGGGTATAGCGACCAGGGGACGACATGGCATCACTTGTCGCTTGAAATTCACATTCACTCCTATTGCATACGCGTGCTGAAAAAGTGAAGCCACGATGAGGTTGTATCAACAAAACGTTTTACATGAATATTACTTCTGACTTCTGTTTGTGCATTTGTATAGATTATTCAAACCTTGCTATTAAACAAACAAGATGTTTTGCAATGGCTCGATATATTTAAGTTTACCAGCTGTTATCATTATTGATTTAAAATTTATCATTCCTACCTATTTAGTTGTTGAACTTGGTTAAGTTAATAAATTATGTTGGCGAGAGTAATTTGGAATTATTAAGTCATTCATTCGACATATAAGTATAGTTAGCGCTCGTTTAACACGATATATATACTCTCCTGAAAAGCCTATGGTACAGCTAATAATAGTTAGGCTATGATATAGATTATCTTATGTGACAACATGATACTAAATTATGCACAAAATGTTGCTTTGGCGTCATCAATTGTCTTTATTTTTCTTTCAAAACGTGTAATTACCAGCTTTTGCTCATTAATTAAGTTTAACTTGTTCGTTCTTTAAATTCTTATAATACATGTTGTTTGAACAGCTGTATTGAATAGTTTTATCAAGGAAATTTAAAAATAAAACTGTTCCGCTTGGTGGCGTATATGACATAAATAGTACAGTGGAACCTCGCATAACGAGCATAATTGGTTCCGGAGTCTTGCTCGTTATGCGAAACACTCGTTAAGCG
>JAUJYV010001244.1:0-19908 GCA_033995625.1 Ophyiulus pilosus
CGTTAACGAAACGATGACGAGAAACAGCGCTGGCGGCCCGGATGACATTGGAATACCATGCTTCGCATAGGGTAGTCCTTGACATTCCGGGCCGCCAGCGCCGTTTCTCGTTATCGTTTAGTTAACGTTGTCTGGCTCAAACTCTATTAATTTTTCTTTTTTTTACTATATGTAGTAACATTCACCCAAAAAACGCACCAAAATCGTATTTACTATAATTTGTTTCGAGTTTAGAGACATTTATTTTTTACTTTTGTGACATATCACCCCCTAAATTGTACAATGGGCATCCATTCTGCATAAATTGATACATTTTATTAAGGAAACTGTTCGTAATGAAACAGATTTTTTAAAGGCACCATTAGATAAGCATTTGTGGGAAATTCTTTTAAATCCGGTTTTTGGCACACCTGATCGTGCTTTCTCAATAAAGCAAACCCTCCCTTAATTAACTACATGTATATATTTAACGCCTTACCTGAACATAGCCCTCCTTGTCCTTGACTTGCACTTCCAACGCATTCTCTTTCTAGGCTTTCTGCCACGAAATTGAATATTAGCAACATTCGAATCCCAAAGAATAAAAAGATCATGATTTCAAATTTCTAGTAATCAAAGAAACCAATGTAAAAACACAAGGTTCAAAACAGATCAGCATGCGGTTGAATTCACGGTCAAACAATGTGCAAGTTTAACACGCGTAACCCAACTGGCTATGTTTATATCAAACCAACTAATCGCAATTGTGCAATAAGATTCTTTACTCAATTTCCTGAACAATTTTATTGTTTCCCGTCTAGGAAGTCTTCATCTATTACATAAAAACTGTGATATCCGCTATATGATATCCATATTTAGACTTCCATACGTAGAACATATGGGCGATGTGTTTTTTTGTATGAATAATGCGAAATATTGCATACATATATATAGCATTGACCTACTTAATAACTTAATTCAGGCCACTTTGTTGCTAAGCCTTTCCCGGTTTTAAGGTTGTGGGTATGCAAAAGAGTAACATTTACAAATACCAGAAAATATGTTCTTATATTCTTATTATATATGAAATATATTTATATGTATACAGTGTATGAAATGCAAACTTTCCATCTTGTAAACAGGAGTACCATCCAGACAGGGTTGATCATGACGCAAACGCTACGTCATCTGAATTGTAGGCGGAGTGAGGCGTTGATAGAACGTGTAAACATAACGAACACGAAATCAATAATCATATAGTTTAATCGAGGAAAATACGTCGCATCCAAAGCGGGGGTATATATTAGGATACTATTTTCTAATTTGTTAGGATTTTCTCTTGCGATAATTTAGAACAAAAATCTTGTCCAGTCACGCAATCCTTCATGTTTCTATTTAAAGGTTATATCTAATATAACGTTGCATTAAGGCAACCATACCAAATGGATATCTCATTTTAGTTACTTTTTGAGAATTAATTTATATTCACTTTTTGGGAATTAATTTATATTTACTGTTTAAAAATAGTTTTGAAAATTCAATTTTCGCGCCAAATATTTGGAGGAAGAACACATCAGTCAACAGCTGGTCATAATGGCGCTAGTACTATGTGACGCCCTGATCACGTCATCGTTTTCGCGGCACGAAAAGCCATATTCATCCGCTAGAAAAAGTAGTGCACCAGAATGAGGTTCAAGGAAGATCAATTTTGTACCTGTACCTGAGATAAAAAAATTATTGGATATTTTCCTGATTTTTCAAATGTGAATAGCCGATACGAATCTATAAACTTGGAAACCAAGTACGTTATTGTGAAGTCTAGAAGGTATTTGTGGCGTATGCGGTGCGAACAACTTGACATTTCGATTTGTCCATTTTCTTGGGTTTAAATCAGGGTTTTGAAAACCCCATTTGTATGGAGAAAATATTTGGTGTCTATGCTGTTTTGACCGATGATAAAGTACGGTGAATTAATTGCAGGCGATGATTAATTGAAGTGACCCGGCTAACAAGTTCAGCATTGGACATGATGATGGAGTTATCACATAGCTTGACATTAAATGAGGATGCCCTGGCCCAGATTGCAGATGCTAAAAGACCAGTTTTTATATTCGAATGGCTGAGGTTTCTGGACAAGGTTCTCATAGCAGCCCAAAAGGTATTTAAATTTCTTCTTCAGCTTGTATTTTATCTACTATAGAAATTTTTAGGCAATATATGTATTATGTGATAAGATCTCAAGGGAAATATTTCCACCTACAGCTGATAATAGCCAATTCCTGTGACATTCATCATGATTAATGCTAAGAGTTATCTTACCATTTCTCTGTGCATTACATATTGTAGGCATAATTCCTATATATTCCTATATATTTGTACGAATTAGCTTGTCAATTTCCAGTGGGCCACGCGTTTGCCTCTCTAAAATACTTTTTCAATGTTCTTCCCATGACTTTTTAGATGGATACAGCATCCAATTTACTTTACTAATGACCGAATTGATTGAATAGTTGTTTTCAATATTTTTTTTTTACCACGGCTTCTTAGTTCCGCCAGGCTGCTGCGTAAAATAACTACCAGAGCAGATTGTTATTGAAAAAACATTTCTAGTTTATATATTATTTCTTTACATGAAATATGACTCGCGTCATACAATTTCAAATTCTATCAAGCATGAATGACAAATGTCAGGTCATTTACTAAAATGTTTGATTAATTTCTTCATGTATTCACCCTAAAACTGAATTCCCACAACTGATGATAAATATAATATTAGGCTTTAAGTGTTTTTTTTTTTTTTTTTGTGTCTTTCAAACTTGCATTCTACGTTCATTTATTTGTGAAAATTATTTTATAATATTTATTTATTGAAAAAAGTGACGTTCAATTAGTCCATTATTTTCAAACTACTTTTTCACATATTTAAACTGCTTCAAGGGCTATAAATAATTTGGCGTGATCCCAGCAAATCTTAATATTTGCCTGAAAGTAACTAGGTTTCAAACACAGGACATTTTTGCCATTCAAATATATATTATCTAACATGTGTGTAACTCAGCCCACCTAGAATTTGGGATTAGCAAATGCAGAATACAGCGAAAATCATTTAGTATAACCAATTGCAGAAGGGAATCTAACCCAGATCTCTCGATTACCCAGCTTGGTTTTGCTATTTAAATAGCCTTACCACTAAGCCACCCAGCTGGCACCTATTGGCATAAAGTATATTCCAGTTTAGCGCTGAAGCTATCAAGAAGGAGATTCTTAATAATTTGAGAACTAATATTAGCAATTGATTTTAAATCTTTTTTTTTTATTAACTTTTCAGATAAAATTTAGTTTTCAATTTGTTCTATTTTTTTCAGTCCGACATCAAAGGATGTCAGAAGAAGCTAGTTGAGCAATTAGTGAATCAGATTAATAACTCTCCGGGACCACCTACTCGCAAATTAATTGCAAGAAACTTGGCTACGTTATTCAGTGTTGGAGACACATTCCTGTTGTTTGACACAATAAATAAATGCAATGACATTCTAAAAAACAAAGATGATTCTCCCAGCTATTTGTCTACTAAGTTGTAAGTTGTATCTTTATTTTTTTATTATTAGCATTTATGCCGAAGCAATAACTGATGCCAAACTACCATATTTATCGATACATTTTATTTCATTGTTTAAGAGCGGCTATAACATGCATTGGGGCCATGTACGAACGGCTGGGCCGTATGATGGGTCGGTCTTACGAAGAAACGGCGCAAATTTTGCTAAAATGTTTAAGGAATGCAGAGGTATGCAGATTCAAGCACTTTAAAATTTAGTCCTCAAGGGCCTTAATCATTACTGCCGTTACTTCTCAAATCCCAGTAGCGAGTTTTAATTATTGGTGGTTATGAATTTAGTCGCAGGCACGCTGTGAGATAATGGTTACTATGGAAAAGATATGCATCGGAATGGAAAGTGCAATTAGCTCGGTTGTAAAAGAAATATACAAAGCAACTCGTCACAGCCTAACCGATCGAGCAATGGCAGTACGCTGTGGTGCTGCTAAGGTGAGCAGTGCATTTTTCAATTTTTTTCGAGGCTCTTTACCGTCACCTTAATTTTGTACTTTGTAAAGATTTTATTAATTAATTTGCTGGACCTTTTTTTTTAAATTTCAAACCTGAACTCACTCAATTATACATTTATTGGAATGCATTGTGTTCCACTGCTATCAACCAATCTATCATTACATAGCCTACACAATTTTTGTTTATGTTTTATATTTCATTTTTTAATGAAGTAAACAGATGTCCGGATGTATCTTTTTTTTCTTGTTTGCATTTGTGGGTGTTCTAAAGCGATTCTGGTTTTGCAATTAAGGCCGTCGACTTCCATTAATTTGACCTCATCGGGACATAAAAAGTGGTCGATTTATCATAGCAATGATGTAAAATATAAATATAAGAACCCGCATAAAAAATATTCCGAATACAAACTTGTATTATTCCAAATAACCATTTAACAAAATCTTGAAAATGAAAATTTTACAAGTAGGTATATATTTAATTGGTTTATTTAATCTCCTTCTCAGTGCTTATTGCAAATGCTAAAGCATTGCACATTTCTTTACACAACTGAGCTGGAAAGCTTGGCATCGCTCTGCTTTAGGGCATTTGAAGGCTCTAATTATGATGTCCGCTGTATAGTTGGTAAACTTTTAGGCGTTGTTATGGCCACAACTCAGCAAGTTCCTCCAAGGGCAGGTTAGTAGCTGCCATCAGTTGACTAGCACACTTCATTCTGAAATACTTAGTAAATCCCTTATTTTAATTATCAGGAAAACTTCGCGTCGTTTCCATCGATGAAGCTTTGGGTATCATGTTAACTGGATTCCTGAAAGGTGGAATTGGCTTTCTGAAAGGAGGTGCTGGGGAAATGATCAAAGGAACATCTGGTGTTAGCAGGGAAATAAGAGTTGGGGTAACACACGTAAGTTTGTATTCAAATAAGTTTTATATGCATATACAGTGGAACCTCGCTTAACGAGCACCTCGCATAACGAGTGATTCGCATAGCGAGCAATATGAATTGTAAACAAATGACTCGCTTAACGACCGATGTTTCGCATAACGACTGACGTGGATAGCGGAATCTCCAAATTGTGCGATGGAACTTTTTGTGCCATTGCTACATCAGTCTGTGTTTCGCTTTACGAGTAAGACTCCGGAACGAATTATGCTCGTATGCGAGGTTCCACTGTACAATATACATTTCTGTATTGATACATATATGGATACACAAATATTTAATTTGCACAACCAATTATTTTAGGCATACGTCATGTTTGTACAAACGTTGGGCGGCCTCTGGCTCGAACGCAATTTAAATATCTTTTTACAACATGTTCTGGATTTGGTATCCAATCCCAAAGCTGCTACAACTCACGTGGATGCTGTTTACTCTCGGAAATGCGTGTCTTTTATACTCCGTTCGGTGTTAGGTCGGATGTTAAGCGAAAAGGCACAGGTAGCAGCTTGCAAAGATTTGTGTCAAATTATTTGTGTGCAGATGAACAATCAAGGTAACCGAGGAGAGGATTAGTTTTTCTCGTGCGGCCCTTCCGCATTAGTTTGACAAGTACGTTTTTTTTGTTTTCTGAAAAGATGCTACAGGTACCTTGGATTCCAACAGCAGCGCAGATATGTTGTACAGTCAGCACGGTCTCATATGTGCTCTGCAAGAGCTTGGATGCCTCATACAATCCCTAGGGACCACAGCTTCCACTCTGATCACCGAACCTGGTGCAGGTGTCCTGGAGGCTGTCATATCTGTGTTGCTGCACCCTGCACCGGCAGCGCGAGTGGCCGCCGCATGGTGTTTACGTTGCATTTGTGTGGCTTTACCTTCACAGCTCACACCGCTTATTGACCGAAGCATGGATAGGCTGGAGCATCTAAAAACTTCGCCCGAAGCCATAAGTGGGTACTCGCTCGCACTTGCTGCTCTTGTTGGCGCTGCTCGGCTGTGCCCACTCGGTGTTCCTCATGCTCGTGGAAAGGTTAGAATTCTGAGTTTAGTATGTGAGTCTAGTGGTCTCGTCTAGTGGTGCTACCTGACTTTTATTATGTACATTTTTGTAGCTTATATTTAATGTTGCCGAAGATCTACTCCGTAGCGCCTCCCAAAACAGTCGGCTTTCTCTTCCGAGGACACAGGCTGGTTGGTTACTCATTGGCTCCATAATGACTTTAGGTAATTATCGATACTGACCATTCTGATAAAAACCTCAATTCATGAAAAAAGCTGTATAATAACTTTGGTTAACGTTCATTCGTCTTGTAGGTCCACCTGTGGTGCGTGGCCTCCTCCCGCGTATGCTGCTGCTCTGGAGAATATCGTTCCCTCGATCATCGAAAGAACTGGAATCTGAGAAGGCGAGGGGAGATGCTTTCACGTGGCAGGTTACCCTTGAGGGGCGTTCCGGTGCTTTATGCGGTATGTTTTGACGATATTCGTTTTAATTTTAGTTCTGTCCGTTAGTCTGTCAGCGGATGGGTTAATGGTGTTTATGGTTTATTAGCTATTTACAGTTTTCTCGCTAACAACACGGAGCTCGTTACGCCAGACGTTGTTCGACGCTTACTCACACCTATCGAATCAGCGCTAGCCATGTTAAGCAAGTAAGTCGGGAATTATGCTTAGAATCTATGTTAAAACACCACTTTTTGCTGGATTTTCGCGTCCGCATCGGAGCATTTCTGTGAATTTGAAAAATTCTAAATAAAAAAAACAACATGTTTTTTTTTAAAAATTGTATGAACAAATTTACGACTTGTTTGACAAATATTGTGGTAATTAGTCGTATGAGGGGTCCTTGAAAATGTAAGGAAACCTTGGATTCCTTGAAATATGCTTGAATTTTTTCCAACAAATTTGCTGTCGAGAAATTTTGTTGTAAATATTCAAAATGTTTATGGGAAATTTACAAATCTGGGATTGTAGAGAATTGTAAAGATTATAAAGAATGAATGTGATTTTCTCAAATATCAGCTCTATTTTATCTAATTTTCCTCGTGCTAATTGATTTTGGTATTATCGATTGTTTGAATACAACCTTCTGGCATGTTCTTAAAATCAGAAATACTCTTTTTGTCGATCCAGTACGCTTAGTCTCTTAGATAATTGCATTATCATCTGTACTTATAATGTAATATTTTTATTAGCATATCAAGTATCATCAAGTCGTATGGTCAGCATCTGAAAGCAAGCGCTGCTATGCTTCGTTTGCGCCTGTACGAGGCTTTGTCCTTACTGCCAGCACAGTCGTTCGAAAGCAGCTACAATTCTTTACTTCGTTTGCTCGTGGCCGAATTCACCCTCACCGAAAATCCTGCTAACACAACCACGTCACTGTTGAGAGCAGTTTGCCACGCAGACGACAGTGTCATTCTTGGATCATGGCTTCAGGAGACAGATCACAAATGCATTGAAGATCAGGTAAGTTAAATTTTGAGAGACTTAATTTTCCACTGTTTTTATCGTGATATACTATATGTTTTATGAAAATCTTTACTTGCCTGGGGTGCTGGCTTTATTATATTAGACTCTTAGACTCGAGGTGATTGGTATTTTGGATAATTTTTTACTAATTATGTACTAACTATGGTTAATTCGGTTATTTTAAGTAGTCACATTTCAATTATGGCAGTTTTAAGCCGCTTCTGGTATGAATTTGCATATATTCACCAATTATGTTTTGTCTTATTCATTGCAATGGGCATGCTGATTAAACGTTAAATTTAACGTCAGAGCAGTGTTTTTCAACATGTTTTACTCGTGGCATATAAAATTCTGCAAAGAAATAAGGTGCCAAAATTGTTACGGCATACCATTGGGTTTTTTAAAATTTCTCTCATTTTCTCAATGACATAAAGAAATATTACTTTTTGAAATATTCGACTCTATAATGGTATTTACGTTTACGATACGCTTTTATGTTTGAGGTTCCGTGTACTATTTACAAATGGAATATAGAAGGTAAAGTTTTGACCCCTTCTGCAAACTTGTCACTGCACACTGGTTGAAAAACTCTGTTCTAGATGCCAAGGTTTTTGAACCTAACGGGATAGTTTCATGATTGATCAATTTAAACAACGATTTAATACTTCTTATTTTTTCTTCCTGTAATGTCTTATCCTGTTATGAAGACCGCCATGATTACCTTTTACTGAGGGTCTTTTATCTTTGTTGCAACCCTCTAATAATTGGGAGTCAGTCTGGTGGTTTAGCGGCTTATTGAAAATGTTATGCTTGTCTGCGAGTTTAAAACATGGAGTGAATGTCCTGGTTTTGGTTTTGGCAGTTCCCCAGTTATTTTCAGACAAATGTTTAGAATAGTTATTTACTCTAAAATTGGCTGCATCCATATTATTCATGTTATCATCTCCCTAACTTTCTTGCAATCATAACTAGACTATATAATTTCAACGGATAAGCAAAAAACTCATTTTTTGTAAATAAATAAAGTGCCAAACTTATGGTGCTTTTTAAACCAGTTTCACAGGGCAGTAATTATTTCCATTGTATGGATTTGTAGGTTAGGCACATGTTTAGATGGAAATTACATTATTTTAAAAAAATGTCATAACCTAAAGGATTAATATATGCAAAACATCTTTGACATGTGAATACAAAAAAACCAACCACTTATTTTAAGTAAAGCTCTGCATAAAATGATGTAAAACTTTTTGTGTAATTCACTCTCAGCATGCCATTCTGTCTTGTTAATCGCTGTTGGTTTGTGGTTAACGCATATTTAAGCTTGGTTTTTCCATGCACAGATGGAACCCAATAGGAAACTGGACAAAGATAACGTGAGTAATACTAGCTCACTCCCGTGATTGGCTAATCTGTGGCCTGGCTTCCTTCTCAATTTTTCTTTGCATGGTTGCTTATCTAGGATGGCTTTTGATTTTTTTTTTCAAAATGCATGGTTTTGTTTTTACACACCACCCTTGTGTTTCGTAAAATTCGTCTTATATATTTGTCATGTTGCCATAATTTCTTTACATTTATCGTGAATATGATTTTTAAAAAAATGCATAACAATGATTTATGATAACTATGGAAAATGTGCTTCAAACTTATGACTTTAGTATTCAGTAATAAGAAACATTTCAAAGTTTCAAAAAGAGTCAAAGTTTCGAATTTTCATTATTTTTTCATGACCTAAAATTTGGTTCTATAGATCATAAAATTCATTAATTTGGTTATAAATAAAAATATGAACCAGACTGGTTACATGCCTGATTTTAGTTATTTCAAATTTTTTCTTTCTTGTAACCTACATGTATTATTTATTATAAAGAATTAATCATATACTTTTTCCAATAGTTGCAACCAAACAGCGCGTCTGGTTCTGGTGCTTTGGAACACGATTCTGCATTTGTTTACCGATGCCCGGCAGTGGTCAGTAATTTTTTACTTTGTTTTATACCATAGTAACAGGAGATTTTTGGCTCATTCGAGAACAACACAGCTCAGTAGAACACAATGTCGCATATAATGCCTTGTTAGGCTCGACCCTAATTTTGTACACCACTTGTCAAATTTCTAACAGTACATGAACTAACGCGTTAAAATGATATACTCTAAGCTGAAATGGAATTAATTTTCTTGCTTTTCTCTGATGTGCATTTTATTAACTTATTTTATTTATGCAGGGTGATAGTGTTCCTGGCCCTTTGCCGTTAGGGGTAGCTGTCATTGATGCATCGGTTACTCTTTTCGGGCTAATCTTTCCCCGTGTCGCTTACAAACACCGCCTACAGATGTTGGAACATTTTTCTGAGTGCATTAAACAATGTAAATCGATCCGTCAGGAGGCAGTGCAGATCAATGTGTTTACTGCAGTACTGAGTGGAATGAAGGTCAGTATAATCAATTTGGAAGCATTGAACTTTTTTAAGTCGATGATATTTCAAATGCATGTCAGTACATCTCAAAATTTTAATCTTTTAGGGTCTCGCAGAAGCAAAAACGAATTTTGGCCAAGATGATGTTCGGAAAGCAGCTGTTACTTTAGTCATTGTAAGTACCGGTTTCTATGCCAGTCGTGAGATAACTTTTAAGAAAATTAGCTAAGTGGCATTGTAGGTTATTGTACTTAAACGTTTAGAATTTGTTTCACCTTTTGATTTATTTTATAAAAATATCACCCAATCAAAAATATTTAATGAAGTCGCCTTTGAATTTCATCAATTGTTGTTTTCATTAGAGTGCCTTGACCCATTCCAACCCAATTTTGCGCTGTGCGGCTGGCGAAGCATTGGGTCGCATGGCTCAGGTGGTTGGAGACAGTCGCTTTGTAGCAGAAGTTACCCAGAATAGTTTTGATAAGTAAGTTTTATAATAGTTTTTTTAGTGCTGACATCTTCGACTCTGGGTAGAAATTAGTAATCCTTTTTAATGCTATTTTCATTGAAATGTGTTCGGTTTGAAATGCTGCTATCCAAACAGAGTTTCAACAGATTTTAACTTTATTTTCTTGCGTCAATTAGGCTTAAATCAGCTCGAGATATCGTTTCACGCACTGGTCATTCCTTGGCCTTAGGCTGTGTTCATCGCTATGTTGGGGGCATGGGATCCGGCCAACATCTTAACACGAGCGTTAGCATTTTATTGGCTCTTGCCCAAGATACGACATCACCCGTGGTTCAAGCCTGGTCACTGCATGCCCTAGCCCTTATTGCAGATTCGGGTGGACCTATGTTTCGGGCATACGTGGAGCCTACACTTTCGCTCTCTCTCAAACTTCTTCTGTTTGTTCCTGTTGCCAACGTCGACGTCTTACAGTGCATCGGAAAGTGCCTTTCAGCACTAATTACAACGATTGGGCCAGAACTTCATGGTTAGAAATCAAGCCTTTCCGTTATCTGTTTATAATTAAGTCAAATCATTTGTTTATTTGTGGAACTTCCTCGATTACGTCTAGGTAACACCAATTCTGTGTGCATGGCACGCTCGTCATTTCTCTGTGCATGTGCTATAATGCAGGAACATCATGATCCGTTGGTGCACGCGGAGGCCACAGCTTGTTTGCAGCAGCTTCACATGTTTGCACCGCGACATGTCAATCTTTCATCTTTAGTTCCAACGCTTTGTGTAAGTTATTGTGTTTCACGGGCAAAGAATTATCCCTTATTTCCATTTTTGAAACTTAAGGCAAACTTGGACAAACTGTAAGCTTTATCAAGTTTTCTTTTATGTGTGTGAAGAAAACCTTAGGTAGTTCTCATCTTCTTCTTCGACGTGCCGCTGTGTCATGCCTACGCCAGTTGGCACAGCGCGAGGCTAAGGAGGTTTGCGAACACGCTTTGACATTAGTCGCCGAAGCTAATAAAGGGAAGACCGCGAAGACTAAAGTTGCTTCTAAGGATGGATCAAATGTGGCGACAATCTTACCTGATACCGGGCTTCCAGGAGTTCTATTCGGGATGCTAGATACGGAAACCGACAGGCAGCTCGTTTCGGACGTTCACGACACCTTGACAAGCATGCTGCAGGCACTGGCCGAAGATCATCTATCGCAGTGGCTCGGTCTTTGCAAGGAAGTGTTGACCTCTAGTGCAGGTATGTAAACTATTTTTTCGATATTTTGCTAAATAAATATTGTTGCGATGGTCCTGAACCTCTTGAAAAATTATGTGAATCCCGATAAAAACGTCCGGTGTTATTATTTTTCTAATTTTTTTAAAAACGTTTTCCTGAAATGCAGAAGCCAGTGGCTCTCCCATTATTGGACCGAAAGAGAGGGAAAACGATGGTGGCGACAATGAAGCCGAAGTATCCGACGAATCTCGGTTCCACGCTCGAGAAGATCCGGCAACCCATCCCACAATTTTTCCACGTTGGCCCACTAAAGTCTTTGCTGCTGAATCCGTTTGCCGTATAATGGCTGCTTGCGAAGGGAATAAAGCACACGTCGATCTGACGTTGGCCAGAGATATGCAGACCACCAGCAAGTCTGCAGATTATTTGGTCTTGCACCTATCGGATATTGTGCGGATGGCTTTCATGGCAGCAACCTCTGACAGTGATCCGCTCCGGCTGGAAGGATTGAAAACGCTTCAATTGATCATTGATAAGTTTGCCAAAGTTCCTGAGCCAGAGTTTCCTGGCCATGTAATCTTAGAACAATATCAAGCTCAAGTGGGAGCAGCATTGAGACCGGCTTTTTCGCCTGACACACCATCCCACGTCACTGCGATGGCCTGTCAAGTATGCAGCGCCTGGATTGGTAGTGAAGTTGCTAGGGACCTGAACGATCTGCGGCGAGTCCATCAGTTACTGGTCTCTTCTTTGGCCAAGCTTAAGAAGGGCTCGACTTCATCGCAACTTTACAACGAAAGCACTGCCACCTTGGAAAAATTGGCTATTTTGAAAGCATGGGCCGAGGTATTCCGATTTTGTTTTTATAGAAACAATCTTTTAGGGTTTTCTACATAGTTGCTTTCGGGTTCCAAACCAGCATGCAGTACAATTTGCAAAAACACACATGTATTGATTAATTTGTTTATTTGTAATGCTCGTTGAGATTAGTCGTGTTATCAACCTAAAAAACAATAGTTACCTAAACAGATCCATCCCCAAATTTATATTACAAGGTTTACGTCGTGGCAATGATGCAAGAAGAAAGCAAATTGAAGGAGCTGGAAGTCGAAGCTGCCAGCCCTCAAGACGAAAATGACGAGGAGGTTTCACTTGGGAGCAGAGAAAGCCTGCTCGACTTGGTCAAACCAGAATTACCGTCTTTGAGCAAGAACTGGCTTGCTGCCCTTCGAGATCATGCCATTTTGTCGTTAAGTCCTGGTAAGTTTCATCAAAATGCCTCCCTTATTTATTTATTTTTTTTAATTAGAATTAGTTATATATCATTGTTGCAAATATTTTGCAGAGTTTGCAAATCAGCAGCGCCACGAAGGCGGCACTTTCTACAGTATTGACATCGTAGATTCGGCCCGAATCCATTACCGCAATTCGTGGATACCTATTCTGCATGCGGCATCTCTGTGGTTAAATAACGGTGGTTTCGAGGAAACCACATCTGATGAGACATCTCAGGGACAGACAAGCAATAACTCTGGAAATAGTAATTCTGCTGATGACAATAATTCAGAAGAAGTAAATTCTGATAGATTCCACTTAATTTTTGGTAATTCAGTTTTATTATTTGTTAAGAAAATTTAGGTAAGAAAATAAGTTGAATTACGAACTGGCACACGTATAACATGTATTTGGGCTTGAATGTAAAATATATTAATCGTAGTTATCTAAAATTAAACCGCCATTAATAAATTTATCTATTAAATTGTCCGGCTACCTTTTACAGCAGTCATAGTTTTTCAAATTTATTTTTCAGGTATTTGCATGGAAGCATTGTGTAGTCCACGTGCCACTGAACCTCTGGAATGCGTGATTGTTTGCCTGCAAGCTCTCTTCAAACTACTGGAAACGAGCTGGGCTAGATCAAACATTGGAAACGACTCCCAGCTGTCGGTGGAGCTGTGCAACGTACTTCATCGACTGCTTCTTACCAGAGAAAACCCACAGGCTCAATTGCGAGTGATGGACGTGATGCAGCGGGTTGTTATTGCCAATCAAGAAGCTTTGATGATGCGGAAGAAAAAGAAACTCAAAGGCATGACTAGTTTTTTAAAAAAAATCTTTTCATCTTCTTTTGGTAAATTCTTAGAAATATCTTAGAATCTTAGAAATATGACTTTTATCCATTTTTCAATATTTTGTTGCTCATTATTTGCATAAGAATATCTTATAAGGCAATTTCATAGATATTTTCAAGTCGTTTTCGAGAATTGGTCAGTCGTGTTAACCTAAGTGTTTTTTAATTGTTATATATTATGGATTATTATTTAATTCTTCATTACAGCTGCGGAACTCCAAATTTAGAATTTGTATAGTTTTAAATCATGATAGCGTTTATGCAGAGTTGGACTGGGATTTTAATTTGTTTTGTTTTCTGAATCACTTACACATTTGTATAGTCGGGCAGTATCATCATTCCCGATGTTTCTTTAAACAGAAATTGCACCTGCTAACCAAGAGCCCAAGGACCCGGATGAGACTGCAATTTTAGGCGAAGGCGGGGAAAACGGAGAAATCATACCAGGCAAATCGGTCACGTTTGCCATTCTGGAGGTTTGCCTTTGCGTCCTTGTCCGTCACCTCCCTGGTCTAAACCCATCCCTGCCAAACGGAACGGCAAATTCTGTCGGCATTATCTCCCAGTTGAAAGCGCCACAATTATCCAGAGAGGGTTCTACGCTCGTCTCCTCTGCTCTAGCCATAATGTCAGAACTACCCGGACTGTGCTCCCCTGCCGGTAGTATTTCCATACTTCCAACTATCTTATATCTCACCACCGGCGTTTTGAAGGAGGTCACCAACGTGTGTTCGATCAGTGATGCATATTTAAGTAAAGCTTCTGCCGAGCCGTTAACAACGACGTTGCAAACCCTAAAACAACTCGTGCTGAATCCTTTAACTAGAGATCCTCGATGTAGCATCGAGTGGAAAACCTTGCTGCAGAGTGCATTAGCCAAGATTTTGGATATCAGTAAAACCAGTAAGTATTTTATTTCACTTGTATTCAGACAATTGTTTTGGCCATTGACGGGTATGTAGTTCACCACTGTGAATTTCAAAAGAGCTGTTAGCGCTGCCGACGCTGGCGGTCGAGTTGGTTATATGCTTGCTACTCGATCCGTAATTCCCTAAATGGCGGCTCTTTCGAATGAGAGTTTAAATCGAGGTCGCATGTAGATTTTTGTACGTTGAAGACCCCTCGAGAGGGGGTGGAAGTTCCCCTTGTAAGCAAAATTTCCAGGTAGGTGATGAAGGTTCGTCCCCTAGCTGGCATTCGTGTTTAACTCTCGTTGCAAAAATAGGCCAACGTTAAAAGTCAAACAACAAACAGCTGTTAACGCTGCAATTTTCTCTAGGCCCAGACACTCATAAGGTGGACGAGATAGGCATGTTATTAGCAGTTGCAGTTTTCGTTGTTTCCGCACCGGTCGACGTTATTGGCATTCCTAACCTACAATATCCATGTCTTAACCTCTTCAAGCAAGCCTTGGATTCAGAAGATTTGCAGGCAAGTAACTGGAGATGACACGAACACTTGGATTTATTGGAATAATAATCTAAACTGGAGAAACTTTCAGGTCCGGGTCAAGACAGTTCAGACCCTAAAACCAATATTCCAGCATCCAGAACGCTCAATCGCAGTCCCGTACATCCATGCTTTGGCTGGCCGCATCATCGAGCTGATTAGTACTACAGAGGCTAAACAACCAACCACCGATCTGCAGCTGCTTTTCTCTCTCGAATGTCTACAAGTAGTTGAGATTGTTGTCTCGTTAGCAGACCCTCAGCATCGTGAGTAATTTAGTACAGATGTTAAAGCGTGAATGAGTCCAGAAGCCAAGCTCATATGTGTGTCTCGTTATTGTTTTAGGTAATCAAATGCTAAGCCTGGCTGTTCCCATTTTTGTTAAAATCTTACTCGACCCAGAAGAACTGGCGTCTGCATCAAAATGGGCTAGAGCTCTGCACGACCATGCTTTACAGCGCTTGATGATAATCGGACCACAGTACCCTCAAGAATTCCGCACAGTAATAAATCGTGTTCCGCAATTAAGGTCCAAGTTGGAATCGTCCGTCAGGGCCAGTCAGAACGACGGAAACAGAGGTGGCGAAACGAATTCTTCCACGCCTCGCAGCAATCAGTCCTCTTCCGCGGTGTCCAACTCGCACACACCATCAATCAAATTGAAAACCGACTTCAGCAATTTTACGGGTTGACGATAGAAGTTTTATTGGCATTTGAGATTCAGGACCAAACCGAAGGTATGTATGCCAGTGAATAATGCAAACAGTGACAACGTGTGATTTGTTGTATTTGCGTCGGTGACCTAGAGCAAAAATGCAATTATCCGAGATACTACAAGAGCTAAAATTCTGATTACGAAAAGAAACGTTATAGATCGTAATATATCTTTTCTTTACAAAATCAATTATTCTCCTCTAATATAACCAACGGGTCAGTTTTTACCTAAACGGACCAGATTCTGCGAGGCTACAATAGATAAGTTTTGATAGGATTTAACGATTTATCTTCAATGATGATGTTTCATGAATACCTGAATGTTGGACTATGAATGTGGTGTTGACATTTAAAAAGCCGATGCTTTCTCGATGTAGAGCGTGAGGTGATACTAAAGTGCAAAAGACGATCCTAATACCACATGTACATGCATTTGCTAAAATCGTTCCGGTATTAATTATTGAATACCAAAATAGACTTATTGCCAAAGTTTCATTAAATAGATGAGAAAAGTAGACGAGAAGCAATATGAAAATCCGGTATTAACTTTCGAGTCTTAGTAAGTGTTGTAATCAATAGAGAAACATTTGATTTTTCAATATTCTTAACAAAGTTAAAAATAATACTCTTATATCCAAGATAGTGAGGAAGTTCTATAGAAATATACGAGTGTACTGTAAGGGCTGCATGATCCACAAGATGGCACGATGCGCTTGCGAAGGGCGTTGCTTCAAGGTTAAAACACCTTATATATTTTATTTTATATTATGTTCTATTAGTTAAAAATGTTTTTAATTTTCAAAAGAAATTATGTGGATTTATTATGTACGGTACTTGTTGGAAGACATTTTCTTTGCATGTGGGTTCCGTGTTTACTGCCCTTTTCCCCAGATCAGGAACGCAAACGTTACATTTTTCAGGGGGAAATACAATTTTAAAGCAAAAAAATATGCAGACATTTGACTATAAGCCTCGTATGAAAACTAATAGTTAAAAATGGCTTTAGCACGAGCATACGATTGAGCAAATACTTAAAGATAAATGGTTTCACCTTTTGGGGTACAGGTGATGAATTTAATTGCGTGACTTGTTCAGTTAGGTTGAAGAAAGAATCTTTTTATAACCACGGTTGGTTTATTTTTAAAAATCCATTGGCAATAAGTCTTTGGTAAAGACTTCTCAAAATAACTATAGTCATAATAATTCAGAACGTTTAATGACCTAACTACCACAGGGGAGCATGAAATATATTTATCCTGTCAAGGTTACAAATTAAAAACTTGAAATTGATAATATCATCTAAAATACCGCACAATTTTAGTAAGCTGCAGATGCCCGTATATATTCGTTTACTGGGCATAAATTATTTATTCCAGATTGTAGAAAGGCATTCCCTACCCTTATCCTAAACCCTTTTTTCCTTCTCCGAACATGTATTTGTTGTCTCTTAATAATAAACAATAGAAAAAGTTGAAATTAAGTTTGGTATCATAAGCTTATTACCGCTATGCAAGCAAGGTCAGGGCATATCAAGTTCCCTGGTTTTATACCTTTACGCAATATTTGACTGCTTTAAGAAGGTGATTAACCTTATGCTTATGTATACTAATTAAAATTTAAGAAGTATGAGATAAATGACACTTGTATGTGAACAATATTTCTGAAACGTAGAAACAATTAACTTCCTTTTCTTCTCTTAACTTTCATATTTTTCGGCTTATTTTTTTTAAAAAAAGTTAAAATTTTAAATTTCACTTTATTGATATGGCTACTTTAAAAAACGCAGAGAAATGTACTAATGCACTGCGACTATTTGCAAATGTGGGCTATTTTTCTCATATGAATTGCATTCTTAATTTTTATTATTAAAAATACAGCAGGTGTTAAGCAATTAACGCTTTCTGGTTTTATTGCCGTAGTCACGGAATAGATTTCATCTTTAATTACTGAAAACCGATTTGGAACAGTTTTAGTAATCGGTGAGTCTCAAATTAGCTGAAAGTCCAGTTTTGTAGAAATTCTTACTTATTTAAAAATGTCACCTGCAGCTTTTATCATCTGAGGTGGTCAATCGTGAATTACTTACAGTAAATTCAAATCTGTATTCCAGAAAGAGTAAAGCATACAGAAAATTATCTAAAGATTCATTTTATACAGACAACAACAAAATGTATTATTAAAAGGGTTAAAAGGCCGTTGTTGATAAGTTATTAAGAAAATAGAGAGTTTGAGCCAGTTAACGGCGGGAAGGGAGGAAACCCGGACGTAACTATCCAATGAATTAAATGAACGTAATGCCTACTCATTACGTTCATTTAGTTCATTGGGTTTAGTTCCTTAACGTTAAGGTTAACGTTAAGGCGTTGGCTGGCTCAAACTCTCTATTATTGGGATAATTTACTTTAAATGCGAAATGGTCGAAGTTTCACTGTAATAAGTTTTAGAATTTTGACTGAGACAAAATTTTGAAATAATTGCAGAAAATTTGCATTTTTACTAAGCTTAGGTTTTATCCATATGTAAAACCGCGACCAGCAACACAGTTTTGTGAAAATATCGTCGATTATTGGTATTGCCTTCTCATTGGCGCATTGACAGGAGCATTGATTTGAACTAAAGTCCGAATTTGCATAAAACCATTTGAAATATGTTCATTACGTAACGTTACGTATCGAGTTGGCTGGCTCATACTCTCTAATTATGTATACGTCAAAAAGCGACCCATGTCTTGATTACGTGTTTTTTAACATTGGCGGGAAAGAATAAAATCTTTAAATATGGCCGTGAAAGTCATCGGGTGTGGTTTTCTAGAAATTATCATTGGCCAATCTCATAATTAATCAAATCTTGGTCGCAGTTTTACATATGGATGCAGCTCTTGGTGCGGAAAATTTACTTACATCATAGAACTTAACGCTAAAACTTAGGCACTGAAATATCGCATTTTTAAATGTTTCGCGGACATTTTTTAAATTTACCTCACGGAAATCTATTTGGGAAACACTGACTGACGATTATCGTTTTGTGAGTGCATTCATTCGTCGAATTGCAATCAAGAAAGAATACCAGCAATATTAAACCAATGTAGCCCTGAGAGCTCCAACAAGGTAAATTAAACATTTTAAAATTCCCATACTTATAATCCCTCCCTTCCCATGACATTTTTGAAATACTAGTTTCAAAATACAAATTACTAGATGGACTTAGGCGCTGAAATACTAACTCAGTGACTCTAAATGCTTCACGGATGTGGATTTAGCTTTTCCTTTTTTAGAAAATCCTCATCCGGTACCTATAGTCTAATAACGGTATAAGCTAGCAGAGTAATTTATGGTCTTTAAAGTCTAGCATAACTAATATAAGTATACTCCTATTGTCAACATATAGACTACACGTCTACATTGTCCACTCACTGTGTCAAGGTAACCCAAAACGCTTTGAAACAACGTGAAATTCACCAATCTGCATGGTCGCCTCCACGTGTAAAATAGCGCCTCAGGTGACCAATTTGGTTTAAAATACTATATATATCCTTATTTGCTAATTTTGGAACCCTCCATTGGAAATTAATCTGTCTACTAATCGAATTTTTACCGCCAATAAAGTTAAGGTATGTATAAAGACGTTGGCATGCTAAAACTCCCTATTCATAGAGTTTGACGTGCAGTGGCTCTATAAAGTACAGTGGTACCTCGAGATACGAGTGCCCTGACTTACGAGATATTTGAGATACGAGCCTTCGAGCGAGCGAAATTTTGCTTTGAAATACGAGCAACATTTGAGATACGAGTACATTCTCGAGAATATTTCTTCACTCCGTAAAATCCATGATATAGCTGGACAAACAATTAACTAAAAATGAAAATTGATGAACGAATGTTAGGGCACTCGTAAAACTATATGTATATACATCCTTAAAAGATCAAATGACGTATATATGGAATTATAAATATTATATAACACATTGGTTTTTTTTGACAATGGAAAAAAACCGAAGAATGGCCCTATATTTTTATCTAAAAATAGGATGATGTCAGTAATTCC